>JANHGL010017424.1:55372-88417 GCA_024611195.1 Ceyx melanurus
CCTCTTTAAGTCCCGAAAAGCTCCAGGAAGGGCTCCCCATTGCTTCTCCAGGCTGAACCCCACCAGCTCTCCCAGCCTGGCCTCCCAGCAGAGGGGTTCCAGCCCTCCCAGCACTGCTAGGGCTCCTCTGGCCCTGCTCCAACAGGTCCCCGTCTCTGCTGAGGACTCCAGAGCTGGACCCAGCACTGCAGGGGTTGGGGTGGTGCCTCACCAGAGCAGAGCAGCATTTCCCTGGTTAAACATCAATTCACTTGTATTGCTCCAAGATTTCTAATCAAATTAGGGTCACGTTGTCCCTGCAGTATTTTGCTGATATTCTGCTTGAGCTGTGATGATTTCACTGAAAGCAAGCCCCTGGATCTCCAAAATAAGCCTTAATCTCACAAATCACCTATCAAGCCTTCCACGTCACCTCCTGCCTGCTGTGACCCAACAAACTAAAATCTCTCACAACTTCTGGAATAACAAGGACAATCAACTTCTGCGTCAAAGGCAAATCACAGGCTCTCGAGATGCTGGGGGAAAAAAATATTATATGTTTGTTGCTGAGGGGAAAACAGAGGAAGGTAGTTTATAGAACAGACCCAGTTTAAGTTTATAGAAAAATTGGGGTGCATGGAGGGAAGGGAGAAGGCTTAGGGGGACAGTAGCACACTCCAGCTGGTGTCACGAGGCTGATGATGCCCCAATAGTCCCATTTTTCCCTCTCTTCTCAAGACCGTGGAGCCACCAGCTTTATTCTGTCATTCTTTTAAAATATTTAGTGATTCTCTCCACAAATTTAGAAACAAGTTGGCTGATCTTGCAGATGAAAACTAGTTTAAAAATTAATTGAAAGCTTTTAAAAATTAATAATTATTTCAGTTAATTAAGGTTGAAGCTTAACTTTTTTTTTTTTTTTTTTTTTTAAACTGGTAACAATTCAGTAGCTGCTACGCAGTTGCTTTAGGACTAGGAAATGATGGAGACCAAGGGCTGGAAATATTTCTTCATCCTTCCTCAGAGCAGGATTTTGGGCTCTTCAGCATCATCTGCATTATTATTGACAGCATTACAGCACCTATCAAAAAAATGGATCCATAACATCATCATTTTGCTAGAATTTCTTTTGTTCCAGATAAATTAAAATGCTTTCTTGTTGTCCATAACACATTTGGATATGGATTTTTCTGTTTTAATGAATACTTTTACTTCTCATATCCATTGTTCTTTATTTCATAGCATCTGATTTTTAATCATAACCATTATCTTTCTCCCTTTCCTGATTTGTCACTTATTATCTGTAGCTCGGCTCGCTCTTCTTGCTTCCCTTTCTTGCCAGGATTTGTTGTGATCTTTTCTTTGTGATCATCATAAATACGCCTGTCAAGAAGGAACCGAAACAAAAGGCATTTATTTCACTGAGAATTTGAGAAATTTCTGTTTCCCAATGAATCAGTGGAGAGAGCTATAAAAAAGTGCCACGTGTGCAAGACTTGGCTAGCAGATTTTGCTAAGGGCTTCTGCCTGGTTACTGCCTCCAAATGGGGTGGTCAATCCCTGGGGTCTCTCTTGCAGATGCAGAGCCCATCAGCGGGAGCTGCTCTGCACCCTGCCCTGGTCTCAGTGCCAAAAACCTTGTGTTTCCTAGCTCATGATCTAGAGTGCTTCTAAACTCATAAATCTGAATATATTTTACCCCGTAGAGGTGGATGCAGAACAAGCCTCTCACCTCCCTGCCCAGAGCATCCCACGCAGCAGACCATGAAATGCTGTGGGGTGCACAGGAGAAGAAGAGGGATAAAAAAGGACCAGAAGGACACAGCAGAACTTGGCCCTGGTGCTGTGTAAGCCCAGCCACCATGGTCCACCAGCAGCCCAGCTTCCCCAGTGCTGGCTGCAGTGGGCACCGAGGCTGCTCCCAGTGCCAGAGGGCTGCTCTCATCTGCCGTTTGATCTGTTTGCATTGATTTTAGAATAACGACTTTTCATAAACGAAATTTTGATGGAGAAAAACATAAATTATTTTCTCATTTGGGCTTGGGCAGGCAGCCCCGAGCCGGGTGCACCCTCCCCAGCCCTCTCAGCGTTGATTCCCCATTACGAGCACATCTTCGGCGGCTCGAGGGTTTCCATTCAAATGCAAAGTGTTCAAAACTTGATGCATTTCACTTTTCATGCAGAAAATCTGCCTATTTCCACTCAGCACAAGAGGAACTTCTGTGGGGTTGTTTAACCTTGAACAAACGATGGTTTAACCGTTTTCAGGAGGGTAAAATGAAGAATTATGCTCCTGCCATTATTCACTGCTGCTCCGTGGCCGATGGTTTAAACCTGAACGTGGCAGAACTGCAGACTGTAAGCAAAAAAATAGATATATTCTTTTGGTTGTCTTTTTTTTTTTGTCTTTTGTCCTTTTTCCAGTGCTGCAATGGAAATGTTCTCCGAGTCCTGCTTCAGTTTAGAAATGTGCTTTGAAGCTGTGCCCTGGTGTTTTCTATTCTCCAGCCTGTGTTTGATGACCTGCCAGCCTTCAACTGGCAGCAAGTGCAACTCCATGTGGGATCAGACAGAAGCTGTTGCATGGCCCTTATCCCAGAGGTGCTGCCTTTCTCCATGGGTGCAGTTACACCAGTGCTGGTCTGCTCATAGGGCTGGAGCTTTCCTGGAGCGAGAGAAGAATTTTTAAAATCACCTTCATCAAAGACTGGTCAAGAAATCCAACTGGCATCCTGATCCTCTCCTTGGAAGGTGAGCATGAGGCACAATGGGAAATCCCCTTACAAAAGCAGCTGGCTGTCCCCTAAAATAAGGGAGGTGCTTCATTTCATCCTAGAATCCCATGTCCTGTATTAAATGCAGACTCTCAGTTTCCAGCCTGGACAATATAAGCAGAAAAAAGTACACAGAGACACCCCTCATCATCCTCTGATCTCAAATTAAAGCTTGGCCCAGGCCACACATTTCACAAGTTTCCCACTACCCCAAGGGGAAGAAGTTTAGGTATGGGGAATATGAAAGCAGCATCTTTTTCTTGCCTGTTTCAAATCTCTTGATCCATAGTTTGACACACCAAGTTTTTGTGCTGAGGGGAACTGTGAATAATCTGTCCAGTGCTGCTCCTCAGCTCACACATCTTCTGGGTGAGTCTCAGCCCCTGAAATCAAAAAAAATGGCTTGAGATGGAAGGGACCAAAAGATCATTTAGTTCCAGCCCCCTAGACCAGGGGACACCTCCCACTAGACCAGGTTTCTCAAAGCCCCATCCAGCCTGGTTTAAAATACTTCAAGGATGAGGCACCCACAAGTTTCCTGTACAAACCCTTTCAGTGTCTCACCACCCTCATAGTAAAGAGCTTCACCCTAAAGAATCTCTCCACCTGCAGAGCCACTCCCCACCCTTATCTTCCCCACCTTTCTCTGCATCTTTTTTGGGTTTCAGTTTCATGGCTTTTTGTGTTTTTTTTCTTTTCCTAGGTTTTTTTTTTCCCTCCAGTGGAGGTAACAGATCTGCAAACAGTATTTAAGTAGCAGGTGAATTATTGGTCTGCACAATGACAGATTGATCTCTTCTGTTTTGTTTAACACTTTTCCCCTCAAAATTTCCATGCTCAATTTACTTTTTAGGCTGTCAGTGAAACGATGCTTCTGTAACACTACCTGCAGCACGGGTAGGCAAGGACTAAGTTCTCTTTCCTGACAAGTAGCAGCTCATTGAAGTCTGGACTGGCTCAGCTGTGCACATGATCTTGCACATCTTGCTACTAAATTCTGCTCTTGTTTTACTGTCTGGGTGCTCAGTATTAAGAAATTCTGCTCTAGCTTTTCACCATTGACTGATTATTGAAATATTGTCATCAACTTCATCCTCTGTTTTCCTTTCCTTCTCCAGGTCATTTCATGAGCTGGAGATGATGCTTCACCACAGGTCCCTGGGGGCTTCACTTGGTACCTTTATTCCACTGTCATATCTGCTAATTTGCATCCCATGCTCATGCAGCTATTAGGCAGAGGACTTTCTCTTTTACACTACAGTGGTTTAATTTCTTTAAAAGACTCTGATGAAAACCATTTCCAAAAACTTTTGCCACATGCACCTCCTTCTCTACAAGCTCCCCAGCTCTCCAAGGGCTTGCAGCACAGGTCTTCCTTCTGCAAAACCTGCACTGACTCTTCCCCGCCATTCCATATTTATTCTCCTGCTTACTGACATCTTTGTTATATATATATATTTATTTTTTTTCCCTCTGTTTGCCCAGCACAGAGATCAGCAGTTCTACACTCCCCAGGATTGCTGCAGGGGCCCTTTTAAATATCATCGCATTTACCACCTTCAGCTCCTTTGGTACCACAGTTATTTTTAAACAGTCCCTTGCTCACTGCTGCTAAATGGCTGTTTCATACAAGACATCCTTCAGGCTCCGGGGTAAATGCCATCTGCTCCTTGTGATACTCATCATTTCCCCAGTTTGCTCCCCAAACTCTTCCAATGACAGCTGATTTGGGGATGAGTCTTCCACGGTGGTTAAGAGCCCCAGAGGATCCCACTGCTGGTGAGGGGTTTGAAAAAAAACCCAAGATTTTTAAACCTTAGAAAGCTGTTCATCAAAAAAAAAAACAACAAAAAACCCAAACCAACAGGGTTCATCTCCTTTGTCACAGTTTTACACTTCATTTGTCATCTTGTGCCCTTTTTGATTTTATTTTCCACATTTGAACATGACTTCTACTTTTTGAAGGCTACTATCTTACCTCTGGCAGCCTCCTTTAGTTGGTTCTTTAATGAGAACAGCTAATTTTTTGCCCTTTTAAAGTCTCTTTTGATAATTGTATAGATTTGTTCTCATCATCTAATAGAAGATCTTTAAACAATGTCTGTGTCCCCTGAAAAAATTTTACCCTCTTGGCGGCTGCTTTTAATTTCCTTTTAACAAGCTTCTCTGCTTTTATGTGGAGAGCCTTTTTGAAATGAAGTTGCAATGAACTTTTTCAGCTTTATTTTTAAATTTCTACAATGTTACTGAGTTTAAGCACGTTGAAGACACTTTTATAGAGAGACTATCCAACAATAACATTTTAAATTAGCCCTGTGACCTGCTCAGGATTAAATGTAGCACTGATTCTCCTAGCTGTCCTGAGGAGGAGTGATCTTCTATGTTGTCTCCACAGAAGGCTGTAGGAAGAAGAGAGAGTTTGGAAAGTCCAGGCATTACCCCACCCTCTCCTGAACCAGTGGTTTACTCAGTTTGTGCCTGAGTAGAACAAGTGATTCAAAATTCTCCAAACAAGTTTTTGATATTTTCTAAAATAAAAATCAGGCCTCTCCTCTCTACTTGCCCCCATGACAAAATTTAAACCAGGGCTACCACTTTAAGGGAGTATTTAGAAAACAAAACCAAACATAACTTTGTAAAGGATGTCAAGTATTTTTCAGGGTTTTTTTTTTCCTTGGATTGCAACATTCCATCATACTCCAAGGACAATAATATTGCCTGCAAAGGCTGCTACTGCCACTCACATCCCACCTGCCACAAAGGAGCCAGGAACGTGTGACAGGAGGGAAGCTTGTGAAAATCCAAATACCTTTCCCTCTCCTGTGTTTTAGATTGAAAGAAGGGTTATTTTCAGGTCTCATTGTTTCCTCTGAGCTTTTTATCAAAGCTAAAAAGTACCAGGAGCATTCACGGGGAGAGGGGAGGAGCGAAACCCATCTGAGCAGTGCAGGCAGCGGGCGCTTCTCCGAGGAGAGCCGTCAGTATCCACGTCTACCCAGGCTGGCTCTGCCTGAGAACATTTGTAAATCAAGCCTGCTTCCCATTAAGACACTGGTGAAAGCCTTGTTCATGCCAAAAAAAAATTTGTCCCGGCAAGGTCCGAAGTAAACACACCAAGCATGAAATAGAAAAGCAGCTCTGGTGAGGTTGACGTTGCTTCTATCACAGGAGCAGTGCAGCCAGCATAGAATCTTGGAATTGTTTTGGTTGGAAGAGACCTTTCAGATCAGCAAATTCAACCATTCCCCCAGCACTGCTAGATCACTGCTAACCCATGTCCCTCAGCACCACATCATGGCTTTGAAACCTCTCCAGGGTTATGGATTCCACCCCTGCCCTTGACATCCTGGGATAGGCCCGGACAACCCTTGCAGAGGATAAATTGCTCCTACTATTAAACCTAAACCTCCCGTGGTGCAAACTGAGGCTGTTTCTTCTTGTCCTATCATAATATCACAAGATGAAGAGCAGCTGCACAGGCTCTGCTGATTTCTCATGTTTTCTACTTGCTTTGTGTGATCCCTTAGGAAACGTGTAGCAAACCACGTTGCCCCATTTCTAGGAAAAAAGAAAAGTACAACTAGAAAAAAAAAAACCAAACCCAACAAATCCCTGCAAATCCTCAGCATCACCCCTAATCAAATCCAGGTTCACAAGAAGCAGCGAGTTTCCCCTCCAGGTGAGCATGGACATTTCCCAGACATTTCCATTTTCCCTGTTAACATCCACAGCCTGCTTATTCATTCATAGCTGTCAGAGTTTCCTTGCTTCCTTGTTCATGCCTTGAGCATCACTTCTCTTCCTCTGCACCCCGAGCCTTCACTGCCACCAAACACGGCTCCTGTTGGATGCTGTACCTGGTTTGTTGCTGTGCAGTGATGCTCTTGTCTCATTGCACAGCTACAGCTGCCTCTTTGCTTGTCTTTGTGCAATCTCCTCCCGGAGGCTCCAGAGGATTCTGTTTGCACTGCACAGACTCAGACCCTGGGCTTTAGGGATAAGCCAGATTGTCTTCTGATTAAAGACTTCTGAAAGATTAAAGATACACAGCCAGGGCCCAAGTCAAAGCTGCAAAGCAAAGAGCATTCTGCAGCTTTTCAGTTTGCAATTTGATTTTTCTTTTTGTTTTCTTTTTTCTTTTTTTTTTTTTTTTATTCTCCAGTCTGCACTCCTGCATTTTTAAACATGCAAATTGGAAAAAAATAAACCAAAACAAAAACCACAACAAACCAGTCATCTACTGCAGAGCATCACAGTGTCCCTGCCTGAGATCAGGACTAAGAATGGAGAGCCAGAGTTTGATCAGCCCATGTTCCTAAGTTGTTGCCTCCCACCCCAGGGTTTTGGCACATCAGTCCACCTCTGCTGGATGGGTCTCCCACTCCTACACAGCCCCAGGCTCCTGATTCTGTCTGGCTTTGTTTGGATCTGCCCCACTTTCTCTTTTCCTCCTATTCCCAGTACATGTCTCCATCCCAAAGGTACAGACCTCTGCAGCCTCTTCTCAGCCTGGGTGACAGCAAAGGTCCCTTCATCTCCCCAGAAAGAAGGGGTTTTTTCCACCCCCAAGAGAAAAATATGCTCTGCACCAGAAGTAGTTACACAGCTGGGCTGTTTGGACAATAAAGAAAATAAAAAAGCCATTTTGTATGACTGTCTTACAATACTTTCCTTCCACAAGGTAGCTCAAAACAACCAAAACAGGGTAAAAAAGAAGTGAGTTATGAGTAGAAATAAAGAAGGGCTTACAAAAACCTTCCCCACCCACCAGTATGGTCCTTCCTCCCAAACCTGCCTCCAGGTGACAACAATGGGCTGAGCTGCAGCATCATCTCCACAGGGCCCTGGGCAGGTTGCTTTTCCATTACCCCCTGCTCCCCTCCACAGCCTCCAGGCACAGACTGCAGACTCCCAGCTCTCTGCAGGGCTTCTCCTCTCCTGCACTCAGGAGTCTGGTCCAGCTCTGGGCTGCCTTTTCCAAAGGGAAGGAGCAAGGTTTGGTGGCTCCCTTCAGAAGCATCTGCCTGCCTCTTTTTCTTTTTTTAGAGAAACCTGACTCACGCACACTCCAAGAGCACACGCAGATCAAACAGATGCTGTCTGTCACAGAGCTTAAAGCCTAATTACAGGAGATTACAGAAACTATTTATAAATATTTATATCCATTTAAATATATTTATAAACATATCAGTATTGGATAAAAGTGTATATTGTGATTTTAGCTTAAGACACAACCAAGTATCCTTTCGACAATGCGCATACAGTAATTATATATTTGTATTAAGCTTCTTTTTGATTAACAGGGACAGCAGCTGTTAACATCTGAATTGCTGGTAATACAAAGTAGGTTGGCACCAATGAGCTCAGAAAAAGGAGTGGGGAGATGTTGAGAAGCCTGGAGGCAACAGAGCAAGTACGCTAGAGGAGAAAACCTCCCCTTCTTTGGCAGAAGGCATCCAGGTTCATTGAGAAGGACCCTGGAAATACATAGCTAGGTTGTGTATCTTCTTCCACCACTGACCTGCTGATTTATTGCCCCAACCCACTGCCCACCTTCCCACATCATCCCTTGCACTGCACCTAGGGCATGACCATCTTCCACAGCACAGCTCCCTGCTGCTGCTCACCCCCCTCGTGTCCTCTGCTTGTGCAGCAACACTCTGTATCACACCTAAATCCCAGCTTCATCTCTGAGGTCATCTGACCTCACAGCTCGCTGCTTTTTCAGCTCACTTTAGACACCAAGGAGCAGCACCCTCCCCCTGCCACCTCCTGATGTACTTTTCACCATGCAGAAGCTTAATTTCTGTGTCTGATGCTTAGGAAAGATTCCAGCAAAGGCATTTGGAAAATCACCTGAGATTTCTTTCTTTCTTGTAGTTTGGTTTCCTAAGGGAGACCATGTGCATGTTGTTCAGTGGGTTGCCAGGCATTAGGAGATGATGGGACAAGTCAAAGCCACAGCTGAGAGGGGCAGAAGTCCCCAGATCACCTCATTTCTAGGAGCTGTGTGAAAGTCAGAAGATGAAGTGGTTGAAAGCACAGTGGGGAAGACTCAAGCCTTACCTGTGGCATTCAGCAGCAGTTCACCACCCGGGAGGACATGGGCTGATGGGCCACCAACCTAGATGAAGGTCTGGACTGGCCCCCATACCAGCTGCCAGATGGCTCTGCATAGATGTGGGAATACTGGAGAGCCCCAAAGGTAAGGGATGGAGGTGCAGAGGACACCACTGGTGCACTGCACACCACTGGGGTGGGGAGCAGTGGTGGCAGACAACACAAACGTGGGAAGATCTGGAGGAAAGGCAGCTTAGAGCAGCAACAGGGAGCCCAGCAAGATGTGGGTTGCTCCAAAGGTCAGACCTCAGGCTTCCCACAGCCAGAAACCCATCCAGAGGAGTGTCCATGTGGGCTGTGCCAGGCACTGAGCAGAGGTGCTGCCTGCCCACTTGGCCTCCATCACAGGCATGATGCCCTGGTGTGGGGAAGCCAGCCCAGCCCTGACTCCATCCAAGAACTTCTTTTTTTTTTTCCTCCCCTCTCAGGAAAAGACAAAGCAGGAAACTTGTGTCGTGCTCCTGGCGGGGTGGTTTTGAGCAGGACAATCCCTTTGGTCAGGCATCAAATACCAGCATGTGAGCCATCTGCTTCTTTGACTAAAACACCCAGAGAAAAGCTGCTGGGTTGGAAAAAGGATATTAATCTGAAAAGCGTACAACAAAGCAACTGCAGGGTGTTTCCCCCCCAAGCCAGAGTGAGCAAGGGAAAGCTGATTACCATGACACACAGGAGCCCTGATCTAATATTCCACTTCAAGATTTGCAAATAATGTGCCCATTAGCATTCATTAGCTCTTTAAATAATACCTGCCAGACCTTCCAGGCAAGGAGGAAGGGCCCTTGCGCCCAGAAATCAATCACATAACAGCCTCTAATTGTGCATTTCCACGCATCTACGGAAAGTTTCAATAAGGAAAATAATAAAACAAAGCAGGACAGAGCAGCAAAGCTGGAGCTGTCATTGCTGTGTACAGAGCTGCGCAGAGACACCCTTTCTGCTCCTGGATGAGGCAGGAGGATCTTTGCTAATTAACGGGCTTCTCTCAGACAGCTCGCCCGAGTTCAGCGGGCTCTGGGGGAGCCTCTCCTCAGGAATGTGTCAAGCCAGCCTTTCACCACCCAAAATAGCTGCTGTCGTCTTAGCCTGCAGAGATAAGTGCCAGGAAAAGAAAGAGGCTGGTGTCATGCCCATCATGCCCCAGGAGATGAGACTTGAGCGTCGGGAACGCCACGTTTATACCCAGATGCAGAAAGGTTTGAGGGGGCTTCCTGTAAACCCAGCTGAAATAACACTAAGAGGTGGAAAACTAAAGGTTTGATATCAAGCCATGGCCGTGGAGCTGTGATGCTCCCTGCAAACCTAATTGTTCTCTATTAACTGGAGTTTCTGCACAACCTCTGCCCCTTCAAAAAGGGCAGATCCTCTGCTGAAGGCAAAGGGGGGATCAGGACAAGAGGCCACAGGTCTTCTTGGTCACGGTGACTTGATGGGTTTGTCACTGTCACCCAACCTCAGCACACTGAATCACCCAGCTAACGCTCAGTAAGCAACTATTGGGCACTACACAGCTCTAAGTAGCTGCCCACACAAGCACACTCTGGATCTTGTCTGGTGTATTTCAGTGCTTTAAAATAAAGAGCTACATCACCAGATAAGTAGGTCCCTTTGCACAAGGCCAGGAGCAAGCCTAGAGGCATTGGGGGGTCTGTAGCACATCTTCATGCTCCTTAGAAAATCTCTCTGTGGTGACAGATGTAACAGTCAAAACAAACCCACTCTTTGGGAAAGGCATATTTTCCTTGGAAAAAAAAAAAAGTGCAGCAAGGAGAGAACTGTTTATAGATGTATTTAATCAGCCCCACATGAATTTGAGGAGTTAAATGGGCAATTTAGAGCAACTTGTCTTGACTAAAAAGCCAGGTCAAGGAAGAGCAGTGGAAGAAAAGTGGTAAGTTCTGCAAAGGGTCTGTGCATCTGCAGGATTAGTGAAAACTGTGTTTCCTGAACAAGAATATTCTTGAGCAAAGGGAGGACTGAAGAAATTCTTTCAATATGTGAAGGTGAAATACAAAGAGAAATGGGGGACAAATACTTTTTTTAATGTGCAAATGATAAGAGTGCAATGGAGATGTGCACAGGAAAAAGAAATAGTTTTGCATAAGTATATCTCTAGATATTGCCAAGAATTGCAAGAGCAAAATGAGTTTGAATGTATTTAAAGGGCAGGGATCTGATGAAGAGAAATGCAGAATTAATGTTCTCTCCTGGATTTCTTCACAAATTTACCTCACAGTATTTTGTTCCACATCCCTGGAAAAAAAAAAAAAAAGGTAAAGGGCATTTCCAGTTGCCAAGTGGAACATTGGTTGTCACCATCACACTGTGATAAGGTGACAACTACTGCTCATAGAGGAGAGAGATCACCTTTAGATTACTCCTTCCCCAATTTTTGCATCAGCTCTGTTCCTTTTGATCTCAGGTCCCCCCAGCTTCCTGGGTAAACATTCTCACCTCAGACCTGCTCTACATTGTTGCTAAGACTGCCCACTAATCCTCCCTGCTATCTCTCACCAACTCCTATCTAATTTATCCTACCAGCTACCACAAACACTTAATCTAAAGCTACTGAAAAAAAAAAAAAAAAGAAAAAAAATCTGGTTTATGTTATGTACTCTCCATTCCCTCATCCAAGACTTCTGTGAACATGGATAAAAATCACTATTTAATAGTGCTGGTCAAGCCCTGCTGCTTGCTTGGAACTCTTGCTTCCATCGTGTTTAGATCAGCTATTAAAAGTTTGTATGAAACTTGTGAACATGTTGTTGGAGCACGCAAGGGAATGATTTAAATGTCTGGCACACAGGAGCAGCCCAAGAAGGGTCTATTGATCTTACACCTGAGAAATGAGTGCTGCTTGTCACAAAATAAGGAGATTTTGTCATCCAGAAAGGTGCTGGGGCCTCCATCAGAGGAGTCTCCTGCACTCCTGCTGTCTTGGATCAGGCAAGTACAAAAGCACTAGGGACATGACCCAACACTTTCTAATGCAGGGGTGGGCTGGGTGGGAATCCCTGGATGCACCCACCTTTTTCAGCTACTAAGGAGAGCAGGGGCAACTTCATACAAGGTGAGCTGCTGCCCAACAGACCTGCTAATCCTTCCAGCATCTGAAGGAGGCTTACAAGAAAGCATTTTACAAGGTTTAGTAGTGACAGGATGAGGGGGGATGGCTTCAAACTGAAAGAGGGGAGATTTATAGTAGAAATTAGAAGTTCCTCACCTTGAGGGTGGTCAGACACTGGAACAGGATCCCCAGGTAAGCTGTGGATGCTCCATCATCACTGGTTGTGTTCAAGACCATGTTGGATGGGGCTTTGAGCAACCTGCTCTAGTTGGAGGTGTCCTTGCAAGTGTCATGAGGGTTGGAACTGAATGATCTTTAAGGTCGTTTCCAACCCAAATCATTCTATGATTCTTCAGGTGCTTCCCAGATGAACAAACTTGTGGTGGAACCAAATAATGGCTTCAGACAACCTTAGGGTGTCTCTAGAGGTGGGAAAAGCTCAGCCTAGATAAATTTCAGGAAGGCTAAATTTATCCCAGAACAAGCACTTGAGTAGTTTTCAGCTCTTTTTCCCTATAGGTGCTTTTTTTTTTTCCTCCTATTCCTTTCGCAGTACCTTGAATCACCAGCCTCTAATTATTGCCTGCAGTTATAAACATGCACTTCTCCCTGGAAGAAGACAATTTTTTTTTCTTTTTATTTTTTTTCCTAAAATTGAGGGCAGTTAGCAGATGCTTGTGTAGCACGAGCGCTTGCAATATATTAAAACAAGCTCGCACCCCTCTGCTTTGAGATAGCTACTAATGCTGCTTTCTGTAACACTTCTCAGGCTTGCTGAAAGTTTCTGTAATCCCAAGCAGATACCAAGCCTCAGTCTGAAGAACATCAGACTGTGCCATTTAATGGGCCTTCCCAGCACTAAAATGAGGGAGCCGAGGAAAATCTCCATGCAGCTCACAGCCGTAGCTAAACTCTCTTGCAGCCATTTAAAGCAGGAGGGGAAGAGCAGAGACATAAGGGAGCCCTTTCAGATTTCACAATTATCTCGTATCAATTGAGCTTGGTCCCCAAGGAGCATCTACTGATGCTGGAAACCCAAGGCCCAAAGGCAGAAGAGCTTCAGACAAAAGCCAGTTCCCATGGTGTGCTTACACCTTTAAAATCTCAGTAGCTATCAGATTTAAAAGCCAGAACAGGGACTGGATTAAATCATCTGCAGCAAATTGCCCTGATATAGGTTCAGTAGTAAAAAAATCTGTTACAGTTGTCCATAAATAAAAAGTTACTGTTAAAAATGTTACTTTGAACCCCAAAGCCATCATCATGGCTTTCCTCTATTAAATCCTTATAGCATCTGTAGAGCTCTACTCCAGTTTCAAGCTTCATTTTTGACAAAACCGGCATTTTGATAAAGAAAGTATATTTTAAAAGCTACCCGGCTCTAATATTTGGTAATTCAAAAGTGCAGGAAGATAGAATGATGATATTAGATTCTCTAATATATATAACCTATTAAATGTGAGCCATGTAATTTAAGCTGAACCAAAATATTCTAATATAGTACTATTAATGTAAGGAATGATATCTAAAGCAGCATCAGATAGTCACGAAACAGTAAAAGGGCTTGTTTACGGCATTGAGTTTCTCATTAATTATCACTAATATCACTACTGAGAAGGCCAAATGCAGTCACGGAGCCTGGGAACATCTGCTGGTGTTGTGCTTGAAGAGAAAGGCAATGGGACTTGCTGGGCTCGCCTTGGCCCATGGGCTGGTTTCAGCTCACGTTTGCTGCCATCACCATCCATCAGTGGCTGTTGCCTCACTTGTTTCAGCTCAGCTCTGCAGATGCTACACAAGGATGCAGCAAACCTCAGTGGTAAGTGCCTAACAGCCAATTCTATGTTATTTGAGGCTGGAGGTGACAAGAAAGCAGGCTGCACAAAGAGGAGGCACAAAGGTGACACCAAGCACCTGAGGAAGGCTCCATTGAAGCCACCCTGAGCTTATCTTGGTGAAGAGGTTGAGATGCCGTCAACCCTTTGGACACCCAGACCCTTTTTCTGCTCCAAAAGGACCAGTGCCACCAGAGTCAGGAAGAGCAGAAGGATAAGCATAACCTGAGATAGATACCAGCAGGGTTTTATGACTATATTGTTAATGACTCTTTTCCATATTAATTCAGTGTTGCTATTACTGTAACTGGGATAATAACTGTTTGTTATATTCTGATTAGACTGTTAAGGCTGTAATTAAACTAACAATAAATCTGTAGCTCCACAGAAGAGGAGTTTCCATTTTACCTGTAATGACAGTATGGGTCTAACAGGTGGGTGAGGTAGGACAAAGGGGCAACAGAGCAGACACAGCTCTTGGCTTCTCACCACCACCAACATCCCTGCCAGCAGGGAGGGAACCATCAAGGGACTTTGTTATGACTTTGAAATGGAGATCTCCAGCCGGTACCAATGTCTGAACATACTAGAGAAGGATGTTTGAGGATAGCTCAGGATGGTCTCCCACAATTAATTAGAGGTCAGAGATGGCTGGAGCTGTCTTAGCCAAACTGGTAGGATGCATCTGCCACTATATTCCCATAAACACGAAGAGGCCAATATATGGAATATACTTTGTCCCCTTTCTGGGAAAGGCCCCAGAAAAGACTTGCTCCAGGTGGACACTTCCTAATTTTTAATCATCTGATCATTTTCTGATTAACAAGTGCCAGCTTTGCCAAGAAGAGGAACAACAGGCATTACCCATAAGAGACCAAATAAAGCACACGTGCTTTGTTCTGCACTCCTCCCCTGGGAGCACAAAGCATCCCAGTGAAAACTGAGGGAGCAGCGAGGGGTAGCAACCATCAATCCATCTGGTAACGCCTCAAGTCACATCCAAGACGAGCATCCCATTAACTTTGTTTCTCTGAAATCCTATTTAGGGAACCAGCTCATAAGATGTGGAGTAACAACAATGTGACTTTCATATCACTTTGAGAGAAAAGTACTTGAATGCACTCTTAGTTTATCTTGAGAAACCAGTCACTGCGACTGCAAGCCAGAGCTGGAGAACTCGCTTTCATGCTGGTTCCAATTGATAAGCCCCAAACCGAGCCTGATAGTTGTGTCTTGCTTACCCAAGTGACAAGACGATTCTTTGTGTCCAAATTCCTCTCTGAAAGCACGTACCTTAGTCAAAGCCCTGCAAGGGACCTTGGTTTTTAATGCTCTCCTGGATTGACAAAGAGAGGAGCTGCTGCTGTGCAGGAGCAATACGGATGTGAAGAACAGCCTGAGAACACAAAGCCTGGCAGCAGTCGCATCCTCACTGTGCCTAGTTCTATCTGTTAATAGGTGTTGCCCTCTCAGCACCCAGGTTTTTCTCTGGGGCAAAATCCTGCCTTCAAGGAAAACCACCGCTTGTCCCTACACGGCAATTGTGCTGTGAGCAACCGGAACTGTCCACGATGTGGCCAAGAGGTCGTTGGCCCTGGTGGGCTATCCCACAAGGGCCTTGAGTCAGGAGGAAAGCCCTGGAGAAACACAACTCTCTTTAGTCCTGTCTGTCCACCCTGACTTGAGGTACTTTACTAAGCACTGCTTGCAAGGGTGCTGCAGAAGAGTTCATCCAGGCAACAAGAAGCTTCCTGGAGGTAGAGGATGTGTCTGTGCCCACTAGCAAGGATGGGATTTGCTCCATGCCCTGGGTGAGTGCTCTGGCAACAGGGTTACTTCAGAAAGTGTGGAGAGATGGGTGTGTGTGGGAAACTCTCCAGCAGTGGTTTGAAAGCACGCAACAGCTGCTCTGTCTGGTGTATAGTGCTACTTGTGTTTGCAAGACTTGCAGATTAGGTACCACTTGGGAGAAATTGTGGCCTGAAGGACACTTTGCTGCAGGCCCAGAGTCCCATCGATTCTGATTCCATTTCCAGTACAAGTCTTACATGGGACAGGTATTGAGGGCACAGATGGGCTCCTGCAGACAGCAACAAGCCCATACAGTGCTGGAGAGGGCTCTGCACTGTTCCAGAAGTCATCTGCTCCACAAACAGATTGCAGATACATTTTACTCTGGTAATCCAGCTGTAAAATGACTTGGATTAACTGATTTTATTCATTATGCTTCATCCATTTTATCATTTAGAATGCAAATTATCATTTCAAATGTTGCAAGCATGATCAGGTGGCCTCTGTTTTGTTCACTGTAACTTATTTTCTTACTTAATTCTATTTTGTCTAATAAAGTGCTTTAATTTACTCTGATTTCCATATTGTACTCTAGCTAAAGAACAGAGATAGAGAGAGCTACAAGAAACTTTGAATAGATAATTGGTTAATTAAAACAACTTAACTGGTATGTGGTTTATTACATATTGTTCTCAGAGAAGCAACAATATGGTGAACTGCTCTGGATAGGTAATTCCAAGTTCCAGCTGCCTTTTATGACTGTATACTATAAAAGGGCTGGTAATTATGGAATTCAGATAATTAGCCTCACTTTCTCTAAAAGATTCCAACTGCTTTGTATTAAATCCTAATCGAGTCTTGTCCCCCTGCCTGCAAAAGATAATTTATAGTTGTTATGGGAATTTACCCAACTGCACACCTACCTACCCTCTGCTATCACCAGGGTCTGTATGAAACAGCTTAGGTGCAGGAGACCTTCATAGCTGTCTCCACTTCCTGAAAGAAGCCTGGATCAGATGGGATACCATGGAAGGAGGACAAATCACTGCTGAGCCTGCTCTAAGCAGAAAGTTCTGGAGAGGACAGGATGAATCCTACTTGAGAATCCTACTGCCATCATTCTACCAGCCTTCCAGACACTTCTCTCATGTAGATATCTGCAGTCATACCCTACATTTAATTTGAAGCCCACCTGCAATGGAAGAGTGGGTGGGACTGCACATGTCCACTCACAGAGCAAGACCAGGCATTAGGAAAGTGCTCTCTGGAGGAAGAAAAATAGGTCCAAAAGCTCCACTCAAAACAGAAAAAAAAAGAAAAAAAAAAGAAAAGAAATAACAGAGAAGTCTGGTTTAGTTCTCAGTTCCAGGTGATTTAAGTAATTGAAAAATCATAGTTGTGAAACAACTCTTTGCAGAGCATCATAATCAGCCACACAACTCAGCAGGGCCTAAGAGCAGCAGAATGGCTCTAAAGACCCCTTGAGGAATGTGCTTTTCTCAGGGAGACATGACATTTTGAGATGGCATCTCTAGGAACAGCAGCTCCTTCAGAAAAAAAAGATGAAGTCTTCAGGACTATAAAGATGCAGTGATTCATGTAATACTTATTAAGAGAACCTCAGCCATCTCCCTGACAAGACAGTGTCATTCCAAGGTCCAGCTGCTAGGAGAATACAAAGTGTAAACAATGTACAGTGCAAAGAAAGCTCTGAGCACGTGGAAGATCAACACCTCCAGTCTAAGTGACCTGATTTAGGAAAGCACTGTGGACTGAGGAGGCAGATGACTGCCCACACAGCTAAAGCCATGCACATGCCCTCATGCCATGCTCAAGTGACACCTCCATAAGGACTGTGTCTTCCCGAGTGATGCATTCAGATCACGCATACTCCCCTTCACATTATTAAGTTTGACTCAGTGCTTTGAATTCTGCTCTGAGCAATCCATAATCTCCAACCAAATAATCATAAAGGCCCTGCTGGCCTTAAAACATATGTCTCTGACAATAGCAATAAACCTATTTATTGCTGCTGTGACCAGCCAAGAAAAGACCACGCGATGCGAGCATCACATCATCCAGATTGACATGTAAAGCAAGCTGTGGCCAGCACTGGCTAAATGGACAAGATAAAGATATTACTCTTAATATCTCCTGATCATGTATGTGGCCATTTAAATATCAGAGATGATTTCCACTCTCAAGAGTGGGAGAGGAGAAAAGACATTAAATGGGATGAAGACAGAAGGGTTTAAGCTACCATAAAAGTAACCGAATAAACAAGGCACTGAGCTCAAGTCTCTACATCCACAGGCATCCCTCTGCTATAAACCCAGGAAGACATCAGGATCAGCTCAAAGAGCCTGAGGAGGGGAAAACATGTCTGAAGTAGCCCCAGACAGTGTAATACAGACCAGGGCACCTACTGAAAGCTTTAGGAGTAGCAAGTGTCTGCCATCTCTGGTGCTCGCTAGAGCAAAGCGGCCACTGCCCCAGAGGTTCTGAAGCAATAAATGTATTGACGGAGTAATGATAACATGTTTGCAGTAGAAAATTGCCTATATTCAGGCAGTGTCATGCTATAACTCTGCAACAATAACAGGCAGGCTCAGAAATAGGAAGAGAAACAGATTTGGAGAGATTTTCAGCTTTTAAAGAGAATTAAAGAAAATGGAAATCACTGGCGATACAGGCACTAAAATAGAACTGCACGGGAAAATAGAGGAACAGTATGGGCTCTGCTGGGGTATCTTTACATATTTAAGAACACAAATGTCTACAGGACCAAACCAGCTTTATGGCTTTAGCTTCTCTCCACCGATACATAAAAATCAAGACACTTACAGGAACAGAGTTAATTCACCATTGCATATGCAGAGAGAATGGCTGTAATAAAAATGAATGTGCTCCTTGGCTAGTATTTATTTTTCAAATGTTCCCACTAAAATCCTGGGTACAAAAGTAGCAGAAGTGCAAAAAGACATTTCAGACTTCTATGGGTAAAAAAATAAGAAAAGTAAATCATGAGAGGGAGAGTGGAGGAAATGAAAGAGATGGCATTTCCTTAGGTAAAAAAAAAAATAAAATACAATGAAGGCTGGACCAAGAAAGCTTTTCTGGTGTTAGAGTGTAACACCAGGGTAAGGAATATTCCTGCTTCTACTCAGATTATCTTTGGAGCTCTTAATATGTCTGTGGCTAGAAGAGTCTCTTAAGCAAGGGATGTCAGTGACTATTAGTTGACTGGTGTCCTGGTTTCAGCTGGGACAGAGTTAATTTTATTCCCTGTAGCTGGTGCAGTGCTGTGGGTTGGATTTAGTGTGAGAATCGTGTTGATAACACACTGATGGTTTGGTTGTTGCTAAGTTGTGTTTATTTTAAGTCAAGGACTTTTCTGTTTCCCATGCTCAGCCAGAGAGGAGGTGCATAAGAGGCCGGGGGGGCTGAGGGGGGAGAAAACATGGCCAGCAGAGCTGATTCTGAACTAGCCAAAGGGATAATCCATACCATAAAACACCACTCTCAGTATAGAAACTGGGGGGAGCTGGCCAGGGGCTGGGGATCACTGCTGGAGCACAAGCAATTGTATTGTGTATCACTTGTCTTTCCTCAGTTTTATTACTCTCTTTGTTAAATTAATTTCCATTACGACTATTATGATTTTAATTCAATTATTAAACAGTTCTTACCTCAACCCTTTGAGTTCTACTTTTTTTTTTTCTTTCCTCCCTCTAATTCTCCTCCTCATCCCACTGGATGGGGGAGTGAGAGAACAGCTTTGTGGTGTTTAGTTGCTGGCTGGGGTTAAACCACAACAACTGAAAGTATGCAAATCCCTTCTATCCCCTCAACTCCGTCCCTCGCTTCAGGGGGAATAAAAAAACACTCAGATATACAAAAATATTTTGATTCCTTAAATCAGGAATAGTTCAGTCAAACAAATGCTTATTTTAAGTACGGAGTCTGGTATGTTGCTAGCAGCTAGCAAATGGCCTTTATAGCTAATTACATTTGCTCACTTCCATCCATAAAAAAAAAAAGTTTATTCCACCTAAAAACACTTCCCTGAGTTTTTCAAGGGTAATAATATTGATATGATTCGAGCAGATCTAACATGCCTCAGGCTCTATCTATTGCCACCGAGGGCAAGAGGAGGCAGCTGAGATGTTAAGAAGAAGAGATGGGGAGCCTGTGGCACCAGCAGGACTGAAGCACAGGAGGGAGGGTACAGCCATATTTACAACAGTGTGTTTGGGATGTTAAGAGTGACTCTCCAGCATCAAAGCTGTCCTACTTCCAGAGTCTTATCGTATTTGCCAAAGCACAAGTCAGGGAAAGGGACTTGAGCACAACTCACATTCTACTGGAAGACTTGGTAATAAATAAATCACATCCCACTTCTACAAACAATTTCCCATGATCAATAATGAATAAAAAAAAAAAAAAGCTGGGTCCAAAGCAGCTCTGTGACAGCATGACACACAAGTGAGTGACAGCAGGGATTTTGCTTCAGTAGCACAATCAGTGCCTGATAAAACATCACATTTCCTGATGACTCCAAAGGTGCTGCAAAATAGGAGGGAAAACTCAACAGCCCTGCAAGTGCCCTGCAGCACAGCCCAGAGATGGATCAGGTTTGGAGATAAAAGTGCTCTCCTGGGCTCAGAGCTGCCACACTGCACAAAACATCACAGCAGCACATGGGTGCAAGGCCGAGCAGAGCAAGCTGCTTGCACTGGTGACCATCTCAGCACGAAGGCTGCCAAGACACAGATGATGTACCTTTGCATGCAAGTCCATGAGAATGCTCCCCAGTAACCCCCTGTGTTTCTGGCAGCAGCCTCAGCTGGCCAATATTAGAAAATGTGAGGCTACTGATCATCAGATGCAGCACTTTTGGTGTGGGGGAAACCAGAGATGGTATTTCTGTAGCAGATATCCCAGTCCCCTGGTCCTGCATCATCTCAACTACCTTCTAAAGTGAAACCCATTCTGCTGTCTGCATTTCTGGAACATGCCAAGATTTAATTGTCCATTTCTAAAGGCATCTTCAACTTGCAGCTTGTGCACAGCTGAATTTGAACTCTTCCACCTGTCTTTAGAGATCCCAGTGAAATAAACAGTAGCATTCCTTGAAAGAGCCAAGGAGAATAGGTGTGATAAGAAATAACACTCCAAAAAGTAACACTCACCCTGGATGAAAAGTTTGTATCACAGAGAAAAGCTGCTCTAATTCACATCTGAAGAGCCTGGACATAAACTATTAGGAGATCCATAAAGATCCCTGTGCCTCTCCAAGGACATTAAGGCAGAGCTATCCTGCTTCTTCTCTAGAAGGAGCCCTTTGATTATCTTGGATCTTAATCAGACATAACCACATTTAATTTTGGGCAGTAGGAATGTGGAGTTCAATTGCTGGACCAGCCACACAAACCAAGACCTTGGTGTCCTACTTACCTCTCTGAGCACTCTCCTGCTGCCAGGGCTCAAGTAACCACAGGATTCATAGGTATTATGGGCTGCCAATGTAAAGAGCTCCACATCCAGCTCTAAAATAGACAGCTTCACAGATGAAAACAAAATCACAGCTGCACACATTTTTTTTTGTGTCCACAGTTTACAGTTTCAATGACTCAGCTACAAGCAGAAGAAAGTGCAAATGCATCCAGATGAGTGTTTATTTAAAAGCCTTGTAAGAACCCATCTCACATAACTGAGAAAAACACCACATAAAAAAAAATAAATAAACAAACCACAAAGAAAAAGAGCATAATTGGGAACTGTCTCAAGAATACTTGACATGATGCCAAAACCTCACAGCCCCACCACTTAAAAAGGAGCTGTGATGCTTCAAGAGTTCCCGAGGACTTCTGCAGCCTACAGAGGACTTGGGAGAAGGGCACAGGCCCATCAGCTCCCCTCCCCACCTCAGATGGTTTTCCCAATCTGAAAATTGAACCTCCTGAGTTCACAGTGAGCTTCTCTTTCCCACTCACACACGGTGAGTCAGACAGCTCTGCAGAACTGTGCTGAAGATCAAGAAGGGGAAAGAAAATGGAAGGATGAACAAGAAACAGACAGCTGCTCCCTCTCCCTAAAACTAGCAATAATCTTTTCAAGTCTCTCCCTGGTTTCTTGGTAAAACCATGACACAAAGCAAGTCATCCTGCCACCCTCTGAGGACACCATGACCATGGCTTGGGGCTGTCAGACATCAGCACAACCACCAGTGTGAGCTACCCCAGGTTCTCCTTCAATGGTTGCTCCCACATGCCCAACACTTCTACAGGACAGGGAGCATCCAATCCCCTGCCACCTCACCCCAGGGACAACCAGATTTCCTCCTCATCCTCCAGCCAGGCGAGGGTGAGAACTGCCATGTGGGATATGAGGAGCTGGGCACACAAGTATCCAAACAGGGATATAAGGACATTTAGTATGCCAGGCCTAAGCTATATATAATCCCGTGGTCTCAGGGATCAGGAATAATTACTAATTGTGCCACTTGATGTTTAACTTGGGGTTTGTTTTTTTTTTTAATCAGCAAGCAGCCACATGTAAAGGTGAATTTGGCATGGGAAGGTGCATCTTGCTCCCATGCCCAGGATTAACCCAATCACTAGGTTTAGGATTAAGAAGGATGCTTCCCTTAAATCAAGGATCATAAAGATGCCATCTTAGAGAAGAAGGTGAAATTTAAAGGCATTACATGATCTTAGGCCACTGGGCCATTTATATTGGGCAAATACCCTGTTGCTGCAGCACCCCACACCACTGACAACACTCAGCCTCTCCTGCTTTCTACCTCTGGCACATTGCTTTTTATAGCATTTGGTATTTTAGGCTTGGAGTGAAGTACATTAAAGTACACTGGAAGATTATCTGTGGCTTTTGAGGCTCCAGGATGTTCCTCTGAACCCCCGGATTGAATTTCTGTGTGAGCCTTGCCCGAGCTGACGGTGACCTCACACAATCCTCCACCCTCCTGTTTCCCCAGCTACACACCACCACACATAGCTGAGAGGTACCCAGAAAATCACCTCAACGTGCCCATCCTTAGTGGTTTACAACCATTTAACAGGAGCACTCAGAGAAGCCCGCTAGGCAGCCATCATATGACATTATTATAATGGCTTAGTCTCTATTAATTATTGGCTATATCTTTTACCAGCTGTCCTGCTATTTTATGGAGGATCAGTGCTCAGCAAAATAACTGCACCAATTTTCATTCTATTCTTTGTTTTGGCCCAGCATCCCCTTCTCCCCATCCTCTGAAGCTTTCTCAGTATCTCACATTATCACAGTAGCTATTATTAAGCCACAACTTCCCCAGGAGTTTCTCCAAAACACTTGGAAGCCCATTGCACAGCATCTCTAATTTAAATGCATTTGACTCCATAATACAATTTAATAACAACCACAGTTACAGTTTAGAATGAAAAATATCTTATTAGGTCTGCAGACTTGCAATACACAGTCCTGGGGTTGTTTTTTATTATTATTTTTTGGCTTTTTTTAATTACTAAGCAGAAATATTTTTGGAACCTATTTGACTTTTCAATAACACTACCATCAATTTTATCATGCCCACTTCTCTCATGGGCTTTATACCAGCACTAGACTCCTTTTAGCTCTTAATATCACATTTCTTTTAATCCTAACACATTTTTATTTTCTTCTTCTCTTCTCTACTTCCCTAAACACATGTTTTTAAATAATATAATAGTGCAACTTAAAAGGTAAAACACAGATAATTGACATTATATTAATTTTTCTCTCTCCCCTTCTGTATATATTTGCATGCACATAGGTCTGCACTAACAGCCACCACCTGTCACCTACACTTAAAGAAACATCTTTACCTCTATGATGGAACAACATTATGTATGTACATGTATCATTCATATACATTTACTGTCAAGGTGCTGGCAGCCATCCAGCTGCCAACCTTACCCTTATAGACAGAGAAACTGGAGAGGGAACAGCCAGTGACTTCAGTGTCAATGTTGACTCAGAAACCAAGTTATTAATTCTCTCTGACAGGACAGGGGTTGTTGGGCTTTTGCATTACTCTTAACATGCAAACCAGCTGGCATTTGTTTATTATTTATGTATTTTGCAAAGCAGAATCGTGGGTCTGTGGTATCTAATTGAACATGCAAGAAAAACCTCTCTGGGAACAAGAAAGCTCCTCTGTGTTTTCTTTCCCTGCCAGCTTTACTCAGCACTAACACTGTCACCACAAAGTAATACAGAATCTCCCCACCCTGGTCTCCCTCTCACACCCACTCAGGATCATGTCCATTCCTTCCCCAGCAAAAAGGGGGGAAAACCACATGTGTCTCCTCCCCACCATACCCCCAAGGGTGGCTTCAGCTTACCCAAAGAAGACACACTGTGACCATGGATTGTACATCCACCAGAGGAAAGAGATGCTCATAGACCAAACAGCTCTTGGGGGCAAGAAGAGTTTTTAAAGGCTGCAGATTGGTCACAGCTGATGGCACTCAAGGTTATCAGTCTCATCAACTCCTCCCTGGCATTTGGGTCAGCAGCAACCTGATTCAGCTCAGTATCTGCTGGTCTTGGTAGATCCCTATAGTGTCTGCCTGTCCCTATAGCAGTCCCAACACACAGTGGGAAGGTAGGACTCATCTGTAGGGGAAGGTAGATGCTGTTGCTGCCTTGCTGGTGAAACCAGGTAGGAGTAGAGCAGATGGGTTTGCACAGAGTGGCAGTGCCAGCAAGCTTCAAAAAATCAAGAGCATCTTCTGGGATGCAGAAGGGCTTTTCTGCATTCATACAAGAACGTTGAGGCATTGGTTTAATAAATTCTCACTTTATTTGGATGAGCTACCCTATGATGCTCTCCATCCTGCCCAGCTACATCACCCTCCCATGCAGTGGGGATGCAGGAGCTCAGCACAGAGAACCATGCTGCCTGTCAGAGGGGGTTGGAGGCAGGAGCAGAGCTGTGCAGGGACAGGCTGGGTGGTAGCCAGGTAGGCTGTGAGCCCAGGCAGGCTGTGAGAGCTGCTCTGGAGGCTTGGCCAGACCTGAGAGCTGCTCTCCCTCTCCCTGGTGCCTCCCCACAGCTCTCTCTCTCTCTCTCTGCACTCCCTTCCCTGCCCTCCAGTTCTACAGCTATAATCAAATCATAACTTTTATTAAATTTGAGATTACTTTTTAATGGAATCAATTTCTTGCGTGGTGCTTTTCCCTTCTGCCCCGCGGCTCAGCCACGCTCTGCACTTTTGTGGTTTTACTCTGGTTTTTATCTCTGCTGCTGCCCTAATGCCGAACGCCGGCTGCATAGGTGAGCACCCATGACCCTGCCCTGCCTGCTGGACAAGAGGCAGAGTTTGTTGTGTGGGTTCTGACAACACTTGTCCCTGTTACTGGTGTCATCAGGGCAGACATCCATGCTGAGGAGCACTGCAGGTGCAGCAGGATTTGTCCCACCTTGCAGCTGGAAGTGTGGATGGTGTTTCCACCTCTGGGTTCAAGAAATTTTTCCCCCCAGAAGGAATTGCTCTCACATTTCCCCATAGCTTTGTCACTGCATTGGAATCCCTATGTTAGACCCAGGTGCTCTAAGGCTCCTGGAGCTTGGACAGGCTGAAGACAACTGCCACAAGCTCCCATCGTCTTAGTCATCCCCTGTTGGAAATCAGAAATTCACCCTGACCTATTCACAGTACCTGGGCAGGCTTGGTGAGGGTGCCCACTCCGGGACAGGCTCCCTCTGTGTTGCCAAGCAGACCACATGATGGGTGCCACCAAGTACAGCAGCTCAAGCTCAGCCTTCCCAGCCTTCATAGTTTTTTAGTTTCCTAATAATTGTATTGCCCAAAATGGCTTCAACTTTGAGGTTTTATGTAACTTTCTGCTCATATTCTCCGCCTCCCCTTCTGCTTATTCTATTCTCTTTCTTCCTACACCTACAGATTGTATTATATTCTCTATTGCAAAGAGGCCTGTTCTGCTTTCACTTGTAGCCATATAATGACAGCAAGGAAAAAAAAACCAACCCAACCAACAGTGACAGTTTTTATTTGGTCCTCCCCCTGTTGATGTTCTGGAAAAGGAATTTAAACTCCTAACTTTGGATCTCACATACAGATGTTCTGGGTCTCATGGCTTTCTTGGTTAGAAACTGTATTTTCTAAGTCCTTATTTAGGAACAACAGGTCAGGCTGCCTCCTGGTTATTTCAAAGCCTGGCTCTAGTCCAGGCATCTTTCTCATAAAAAGCTTCCTCCCAGTTTTGTATAATACCTGAGTTTTGAAAAGATGGATTTGGTTCTGGTCTGGAGACACACGGAGCTTGGGCTCGTGGGCTTTGTGCTGTCTATTAGGTAGTTTCATTGAATTTCTGTGGGAATTTAAATTTAATTCCTCCAAAACAAATAAAGATGCATTAGCTGGTGTGGTTTCTTCAGATGAAGCCAGAGCAGCAGGTACTGAGCACAGTGATATGCAGAGATGCCCTGAGGATGTATTAACCCCAGCATTTCCCAACCTGCTGTCTGTGAAGCTCAGCACCCAACCTGCACCCAGCACATAGCAGTCAAGGTGTATCATAAGGTATAGACCACACTGGTGGTTAATTATTCAAGACAACCCCCTCTAGAATTCTCTAACCCGACCTTTTGCATCCATCAACCTGCTTGATGTTCATGTCACACCACCAGCATCCTAAATATTTGTTCTGACCGTGACAGCTGCCTTTGTGTTCATACCACCATGTACCTGCTCTCCTCCTGGAGAAATAAGGTTGAGAGCTCCTGTTTGATTTGCTCAGTAGAAAACAGTACTAGCTTTTTCCTCCACATCTGGAGAATCCAGCTATTGATTCAATTTTTGGTGGTTCTGTTCAAGCTGTCTCCCTGAATGCACTAAGAAATTTTCATGGCTGAGCATCCAGCCAGCCAGAAGTGGGCACTCCAAAATTAACACATCTCTATAAGTGTTCACAGCACTTAACTACTTCCAAAATGGTATCAAATGCTGCTTTTCTTTCAGAATCTGAGGGAGATTTGTCATTGTTGTTTGCATCCATCCTAAGATGGGAATCTGGACCTCTTTCTCCAAACTGGAGAAATAGGCTCTGATAACAGGACAAGTCCGTAGATGTTTGGGTAACTTTTTCCTTTCTCCTTTTTCAAAGTCTTATTTTATTTTTCAGCCAAGTCCATTCCGTGTGTATCTGTGCCTGTGAACAAAAGGATGTTATTCTTTGAGATTCATTTGAAATGCTCTTCCATGGTCATTTAGGAAAGCATAAAAATAGATTCAGTCCCAAAGCATGAGACACATCACCAAAAGATATATATATATGAATAGCTATTTGTGCATGTTTGTGTATGTGTGTGTGCAGTCTTTTAAGGACTACATTCCCTTTTTTGGCTGTGCACATGGGGCTTGTTCCTGCAAAGGGTGAAGTTTATTCCAGTCTCACACAAATCACCAGGACTGAGGGAACTGCAGCTCTGCCGTAACGCTGCCTGTAATTAATAAATCATCTAAAAGGCAGAGTGTAACGAGTCCACTTTGAGGTCCAACAGGAGACTTCCAAGTATAGAAGTCTTTAAAAATTATTTTTTTTTTTCCTTTTAAAGTCCATTTTAGTGTCTTCTCTCAGCTTCTGTATTTCTGTTGCTAGGGTCTATGAGGAAGCTCAAGTTTTGTAAAAAGGAGCCCTCCTGCAGGTAAGAGTGGGACCTGGGATTGGCTCCATCATCACAGAGCTCCAGGATAGACACGTCCCCTTTCCCAAGCATGAGAAAGGATGGGTTTGGTGGCATTGCCACAGCTTTTGCCATGCTCCACTGGAGCAGCCAGGCCAGTGAAAACAGCATTTCAAACACCAGTTTTCTGGCTGGTTTTTAAGCCTCAGGTTGCAATAAGTAATTATCTCTCTGCATGTAACACTCCTCAATCAAGCAAATAAATCCCGTCCACTTCTATCTGGTTTTATTAAGTAAAATACAATTAGAAGATAATTTCCCAGAAAACCAATATTTCCATCCTATGGATGATCATCCTCCTTGGTGACACCCTTTTTCAGCTGCCCTAGTCGATTCCTAATATCTCATGCCTGCCTCCCTGGCTACCAATATCTGGTTGACAAATAACTTTCCTGCCCCACACTCAGGCTTGTTCAGAAATCCATGTTTCATTATGCAAGGTGTTGGGGCTCCCCTGCCCCGAGGGTTACCTTCCTGGGCCTGATGGCTCCTGTTTTCAGCTCTGCATGTCACCATGTGCCCCCTGATTGCTCCTGCTTCTCCTGCAGCCCAACTAGCACAGTGGTCCCACAGCTCCTTCAAGACTAGGAGGGGCTTGGTAGGCAGTTTTCTGTACCCTCACTGCCATCCCAAGGCACACGGTGACCTGGTGAATGTCTCACCAAGCAGCTTCTGGGCCGCTTAGTTCCCGGCAGATGAAGAATACAAATGCAGTCCCTTAGTCTCTGAGGGAAGCACATTTTTCAGTGACACTTTCAAGAGGACAGCCTGTCCTTCCTCTGAAGCCATCATAGCGTAACACCGCAATCTGCAGACAAACATTATGCAAATGTCTCTTTTATAGCTGTAGTCAGAAATGTGTCTTTTCTTGTGCTTCATTAGGACATTGGCATAAAACGCCATTGCAGCCTCTGAGATTTTCATCCTTTCCATCAGAGAGACAGGTTTGTTTTCTAGTTTACGGCTGCTTTCAGTTCTGTAGCTTTTAGAAGCCTGGTTTTGCTTCTTGCTACTCAGAGGACCCCACTGGTGGCCCAGTTCTCCACATTTAAGTATTTACCAGGTTGCTCTGTTTCCTTCCCAGTAGTCCATAAGCCATCTACACCTCCAGTGAAGCTACATCTGGAAGAGAAAAATTGCAAAATAATTGCAAAGACCAAGTGGAGTAAATTCCAGGTTGGTCCTGGGTATTATGCCATCTTCAGACCCTTACTTTTGTCCCCATGGTAGTCCCAGGTCACTTCTCCTTAGCTGTTCTGGGATGTGCTCACAGGTTGCTCCAGGTCTCAAAGGTGCAGGAGCTAGAATGATATTCCCAGCATCTGTTAGTCTGCTCTGGAGAGACCACAGCCCCTGGGAAAGTGTTCATCTATTTCAAACATGCCTAGTACAAACATATTGTGCTTCATATAGCAATAAAAAAAAATAAAGTTTTCTTAAAAGCGAAGCTGCTTTGCCAAAAGTCCTTGAATTTTGGCCTAACGACCCTCATATCCTGCTGTGTATTCCATGGATGCTGACAGGATCTGGAGCTTTATGTGGCTTTCATTGTTTATGGACATGCTGTTACATGGTGTTTCTGCACATGTCCTGTGGCCACTGCCATTCTCTGTGTAGATTTTCTAGAGCTCTGCTCATGCTCTGCCTGCCACTGAGCTATCTCTCCCAGTCTGGCCAGTCCAGACCAGCCACAGTTGTATATGCTTTGTCCCCATACTGCTCCAGTCTTTACCATGCTGGTCACCCTCTAGTTCCAGCTCATGATAGCTCTTCCCTGAACCATCATCCAGGGCATTTGCACCTTAACCCATCACCGAGCAGAAGGGTGAGGACTTTCAGCCATGGAAGATCTCACTTGGAAGGAGCACAGAACTTCTCATCTGCTTTACTATCTTTGTAATTCCTTCCCATTCCAGCACAGGGAAGAATAACAACGATAAATTCATTTTTCAGCAGTCTGTAAGGAGAACTTGACCCTAGCATGGCTGTGCCCAGCTGCATTCCCTAGTCATGCAGCCCAAAGGCCAATGCTTGGGTGGGAAAGCCTCACCATGTGATCCCAGGAGGATGGTGACAGGCATCACAGAGCAGATCTGACTGTGGGTTGAGTTGTATGATCTGGGCAATGCTTCTCCATTCCCTGGTGTAATGTACCTGTAATGCTATTTCCTTGAAATATGAAAAGCAGAGGAAATATACAAGTAAATATAGTGCCTATATAGTAATATATAAGTAAATATATTGCTAACTTGGAGGGAAAGCACTGGAGGAATACTAAAAGTGAGTTGTTTGGTTTGACAGAGTACAATCCATACCTGAGTTCATTATTCTGTCAGAATATATGCTGCTTGAGGGCATTTTGATAATTATTTGTGTCATTATTTACACTCACTTTAAACAAATTTAGGTCTGATACATGTTTTGGAGAGAGATACTCAAAATATGGTATTTGTGCAGGAAGCTGAAATGGTTTTCTAATTGTGAAATGGAAATAGTCATAAGAACCTCGTCTGTTTTTTAATCCTGAACATTGATAATCTCCATTCTACTGAGAAGCATCTTAACATGTTCCTGCAAACTCTGCAGAAAACAAACACAGGAAATTTCACCCTTGAAAATGTTTTGCAAAAAAAAAATAAAATAGAGAATGAACCTGAACACACTAAATCAATGTTGTGTTTTTTTGCATCCTTGGCAGCACGAGCCTTACTCAAATTTCTGTTAAGTTCTGGAAAGGCTGTTTTGTGTCATGAAAGAAAAAGTCACCCCTTGGATGTTCTTTAACAGATGCTGCCCTTTAATTAAAAGCCCAAATAGTAGCAAGCCCTCACTAAACTTGTGGTTTTCAAATGATTCCTTCTGTACAAATTACTTTTCCAAATTAATAATTTGGAAAAAAGCAACAACAACACAAAACCCTAAAAACAGATGTAGGCCAAAAATGTAGCTGGAAATGGACAATCTCCCCAAGCCATGGGTGTTGGAGTGAGGCCAGAGGAGCCCCAGTAATACTGGGAGGGCTGGAACCCCTCTGATGGGAGGCCAGGCTGGGAGAGCTGGTGGGGTTCAGCCTGGAGAGGAGAAGGCTGCACAGAGACCTTCTGGGGGCCTTTCAGGACTTCAAGGGGCCTGTCAGGAAGATGAGGACAGACTTTGGAGCCTGTTAGGATGGGACAAGGGGTGATGGGTTTAAACTAAAAAAAAAAGAGATTTAAACTGGAGAGAAGGAAGAAATTTTGATGCTGAGGGTGGTGAGACTCTGTCCCAGGTTGCCCAGAGAGGTGGTGGCTGCCCCATCCCTGGCACCATCCCGGGTGAGGTTGGCTGGGGCTCTGAGCAACCTGCTCTAGTTGTGGATGCTCCTGCTGAGTGCAGGGGGATTGCACTAGAAGACCTTGACCCAAACCATTCTGTGGTTGCTGTGATTCTATGATAGGCATCTTTCCCAGGAGGTCACCAAGTCCTGCTCCTGCAGTGTTTTTTCTGGAAACCATCCAAGCCCAGCACATGGGGAGCACTTCCCAACAGCTCCAGCTTGCAAAGCCATTTCCAGTGTAGGGTGCCGGAGAGGCTGTAGGATGGGTATGGAAATTAGCAGTATTGGCTCAGGCTTCTTTGCCTGGATCAGCAGAGGATATTGGTACAGGGAATTAGGGCTAATACAGCTTCTGAATCCAAGCCACATGTCAGCACCAGGATTGCATTTCCCAGGTGTTGAGGCAGCGTGGGAGGCAGCTAGAGCTGCCGTGTCAGTCTGCACCTTTTATTTTAAAAACACCCATTATTTTCTGTTATATTTTGGCTAGTGGAAGCTATTCCTTTAGGGCAGGACAGACAGAACAGGAGGGGATGCATAGGCCAGCAGCACCAGGCTGTGTGTGTGTGTGTTTGTGTGTATGTGTGAGTGTGCTGGGAAAGCACCAAAAGCCTTTGATATTCAGGTTCATTGTGGGTAACATATCCACACGGGGACATGGGAACCTGGTGGGCTTCACATGAAAAGCTCCCCAAGCCTACAGGAGGCTGCAGATGAGTCCCCCAGGGAGCTTTGGGTGCACTGTCCTGAGCAGCCAGCCTCAGATCATCACTCTTGGCTGGGGTACTGCTGCTGGGCTACCACCACCCACCCCCCACTGCTCTGTTTTCACTGGGAGAGACCAGGCATTGGGAGTCTTCTCCTCCCAAGCACATCCAGGCTGGTGCACCGTGGGGTGGCAGGGTCCACGCTGGCACAGTGGCAGAGGTTCTGGCTCCTCTGGCTGTGCTGCTCCGGGGCTCCAGGGCATACTGGTATTGCCTGTCAGGGAGATTGGTGGGATCTGAACTGCCAAACTTCCCGAGTCATTTACAAAGCACTGTTTGCCCACCCCTGCTCGGTGGTGATGAATGGAGTTATTATATCTGCACAATCTTATCCTGCCCCCCAGCAAAACTCGGTGGTGAATTGAATGTTGCTGGGGAAGGCTAGCGAAGCATACGGAGCAGTGATCACATTTGTCTTGCAGGGAGAGGAAGAATTGAGGGCTGCAATAAGCAGCATTAAATCGCCAAGCGTGCTGGATTACAGCTCGGCAGCTCCCTGCCCACTGTGGTCTTCCAGCAGGTCTGCATTGCTTTCCCATCAGCCTGGGCATCCTGGCGACTGGGAGTGGTCACTGGGGCTCTCCTCCCATTTTTCTCTCACACCTCTTGTGCATCTCTGCTGGGAAAATCGACTTGAGTGATCCTGGTCTGCAGCAGAGCCACCTCATCTCACAGAAAGGATTCTTTCCTGGTTGGCTTGACCAGTGAATACAGGACTTTTTTTCTCTCCACCACTTTCCTGCTCTGGGAATGTTGTCTCCACAGGAAAGACGAAGGGTACAGGCACCTGGTGGAAGTGACCTTTCCTGCATGCACACTACAGCACTCAGCCACATGCTGACCAGATGGGGCTAATTATGAGTGTGAATTAGTTAATACTACTAAAGCACTTGGAAACTATTAATCATCACTTGCTGAACCCTTACACCCAGTATTCCCTTCTGTAGCTGCAGTCAGAATGGACAGTTCTGGGGCAGAGGAGTCACCTCCAGTTAGCATGAGGGTGCAAGTCTGGAGAAGGGCTTGCAGAAGCTGATCTGGAGCCTCAGACTGACGGTGCGTGAGCTTCTGGACCTTCAAATTGGTGCGTGAGCTCCTGTGCTCCTCCCGCGTCCGTATGAACGGATAGCACCATGGTGCGTGTGGTGCGACAGGCACGGTGAGGACTGCAGCTGAGCTTGTGCGTTTAGGGACAGGGGAATGTCCAGCAGTGTGGGATTTGTCCGTCTGTCTGTCGGAGCCATCAGAGGCACCGATCCCCTACGGGCGCCGGCAGCAGCGCGAAGCTCTGGGTGCCGCGTACCGCGGGGCACGCTGGTGTCGAGATGATAATCGAGTGGGTGGGACCATTTTGGGATGCGTGGGTGCTGGAGGTGGTGGACGCTCTCAGGGGAAAGCACATGGAGCGCTGCAGACCCCCCGAGAGAGCCGCGGGGCTGACCCGGGGGTACGGCCGCTAGCGCAGCCCCCGCAAACCGGGCAGCGCACCCGTGCCGGGGCCAGAGGAGAGCAGCGGCAGCGGGGTGACGTGATTGATGGCTCCCAGGGGCTGCGTTTGGTGGGCTGAACCTCTTTCCTCCCTGGCGTGGGCTGTGGGAACCGCCGGCTTTCCCGTCCGTCTGTCCGTCCATGCGCGGAGGCGGTGAG
>JANHGL010017424.1:88564-114703 GCA_024611195.1 Ceyx melanurus
TTGCCCGTCCGGCTGTCCGGCCATGCGCGGAGGGGGTGAGCGGCGGCAGCTCGGTGGGATGCTCCGCGGAGCAGCGCTGGGGGCTCTGCCCGAATCCCGACGGAGGGCGAGTGTGGGAAGAACTGCTGGGAAAGTCACAGTCTCGTCCCCTCCGAGCCGCGAGCAGCTACAGCACGACCCCCTCCCCACTCCCCCCTTCCCCCCCCAGCAATGCCAGAGCGGATTTAACTCTGTGTGTGCTGGGATTGGTGGAGCAGGACATGGCTCTGCGGCTGCCCATGCAAGGGACACTGTGGACACTTGCCCCACAGGAGCATCCTCACAGACACAGCACCAGCATCAGCTTTTTATTCCCAGTTATTAAACCTTCTGAGCGACTGGACGGCAAGTCCCAGAGAAGGGGTGGAAAAGGCCCTTTGCTACTGCGTCGAGGTGGGATCAGAGGCTGGTAAATGAACAAGGCAGTTTCTCATCGTGTCAAAGCACCACAGGCCCCTGCTCCTCTCCCGGCAGTGCAAGGGCGGTGCAGACTGACAGCCCTGCCAAGGCGCTGTCACAGATTTCCTCTGCAGTATTAGAGGAACAGGGAGAGATCTCGGAGAATTTGCATTAAAAAATGGTCACGTTGGCATTTGCTTCTTGCTGAACATTTCTGCTCTTCAAAGAGCCACCTATTTTCACAGGAAAAAGGAAAGTAAGGAGCATACTGTCCCAGGTATCAGGCCGATGCTTTTGTCCTGAGCAATTTTCATCTTAAGAATAAAAGAACTGCATAAAGGAAAATACTGCTGAGCACACTTGGTTTGCAATTTTCCAGCCTTTAAAGCCTGGTCCCATCACTTTCCTCCCAGTGCGGCTTGTTCTCTGGCCCCTGAGGACACTGTTTCCTTGCCAGATACTAATTTTCAAACCTCAGCTCTTTCAGCCCGTTCCAATAAACATCACAAGAATGTTTCTAAATAGGGAATGTGCAATTTTTTATTTTTTTTTTGTTCTTCTTAAGCCTTAAGAAGGAAGGCAAGATTTTGCAAAATGTTAAAAAGGATTATTGAGCACTGAGGCACTGTTTGCCCAAGCTTTGAGGGGCTTGGGGAGGTACTGAAGGGTTAAAACTAATGAATCTGGGTAGGTGCCCCTGGCTGAGGCTGTAAAGTCGGGGATTGTTGCCCTGGTGCTGGGGGTGAAATCAGAGAGCTTCAGGGGCAGGGGTGGTGGGTACTGTGCCCCTGTGTGCCTGCTCTGGCTGGCTCTTTGCATGGATAGGCACACGTTGGGATGCTGAAGATTGTCTCTGAAAATTGGTATTATCATCAGGTTGTTTCAGGCAGCCTCAACTCGTGTCTCTTGCTCTTCCTTTCCTTCATTCCACCATCCTTGGTAAAACAGGGCTGAGCCAAGATGATGGCTTTAGGCACTGGGAGCAGGAGATCCTCTGTGACTGCATGAAGAATGCAGGCTGCTTCTGCTAAGCTGCCAGGCTTATTGGTGATTATTTTAATTAAGTGGAAGCTTATAAATGGCTCTATAAACAAAGAAGCTGCTGGAAAGCTCTCTGCCTCCTAGCTGCTCCATGCCAGGCACTTTTGGGTTTTCTGGGATGACTGGCTGTGGCATTGCCTGCCACGTCTGCGATGGCCCAGCTTCAGCAGCCACATCTCAGCAGCTCTAGGATGGCCCACCAGCAATCTGGGCACTGCTGGGGATGCTATGGCAGCTCTGTGGGTGAGAAAATTGCCTCAAAAAAGATCCAATAAATAGTTCAGCATCCATCCCAGAAAGAAAACACAGACAAAGAAGCCCTTGAGCAGAAGTTGCTGCAAGAGCACAGTCCTTTACCTTCTTGATGGGGAGATTGAGAGGTGAGGTGGTTGTGATGTGTAAGTGCCCTGGTGTCTGCAAATCAAAGACAGGCAAATTAATTGTACAAGACAGATGGGTCCTGTGCTTTAGCTGGGTGTAAATGCTCAGCTTGTTTCCACAGTGTGGAAATTCAGGGTCTACTTTATGATCTGATGAGATTTTCTGGCTTGACACCTTTCCTCAGAACCCATAGAAATGATGGGAAGGGAGAAGTTCTAATCTACAGATAACACCTGCATGGAGGGCTACAATACCTGCCAAATTCTGTTCAATGCCATGTGTAATGCAGCGAATGTTCCAATGCCCTCTCATACCTAATTAACATGCAGCTACCCATAGGCTGTCTTAATAAAATAATATGAATTTAATGTAAAAATGAAGCAGAGAGATGTGGTCATTAATAGATCTGCCTGTTCCAGCAGATGCCAGACCCTGGAAAACATTCCTGCTCCTAACTTCCCATTACAGTGCTGAACCTAATTTAACTGACTCAGAGGTTTCTTTTCCCTTTTCCCTTTTCCCTTTTCCCTTTTCCCTTTTCCCTTTTCCCTTTTCCCTTTTCCCTTTTCCCTTTTCCCTTTTCTTTCTCTTTTTTTTAATTTTTTTTTTTTTTAATTTTTTTTGTTTGTTTGTTTGGTTTGGTTTTTGGTTGTTTTTTTTTCCTGGTGATCATCTATTTTCCATTTCAGTCAGCCAGCGCCTGCCACACACAGACAGATCCCTTTAACTACCTTTCCTGGACATAATTTCTTAGAATTTTTTTTGTGAAATCCATCTGCATGGATCCCAGTGCATACAAATCCAATGACACTATTATAATCAGGCTTAAACGCTGCAGCAGCCCGCTACCATTTAAGTTAATAGCTCCCAGCAGGCAAAGGTTGTTATCCTTTATGGACCAGCCCTCTAGGGAGCCACATGGAACAGCTTGTAACAACGGGTTATGCATTTGGAAGTTGCCAAACTTTACTTGTTACCTCAGACGGCCCTTGGATTTGGTGATTTTTGGTTTAAATTTAATTTAATTGTATTTAATTAAAAAAAAAATATTATTATTTCTCTAGCAGCACAGAAAAGGTTTCAGAGCCTTGATGTGCCTGTGTAATAGGGACCTTTGACTTAGTAATTGCTTTCTCAAATTCCCTGGATTATTGGTCATCACCTGTGTGTGCATCTGGAAGTGTGTGAGCTGAAAAATAAAGAGACCTTTGATAGTTTCTTTTCCTTCAGGCAACAAGCAGAGGAGTGAACCAGAGGGACCTCCAGCCTGAGAAATCCCAGCAAGTCCTGGGGATAACTATGTGGGCTTCCAGGAGGGGTAGGGTGGGGATTTGAGGCAAAATCATTGGGAAACAGTGAAGGTTTGCCAACACGTTTGCAAATGGAGATGTTTTTGTTTAAAAGAGTTGATATTTATTAGGCATGCCAGTAGAATAAAAACAAGTGCAGATGGAGAATAAATCTTCCTGAACAGCCAGTGCAGTACTCCTTGATCATTCAATAAACATCATATTTTAGCACCTTTAGTCCTTCCCAGGCAGCTCTGTACCTGTTACGACGGGGGCTCGCTGAAGATTAGTTGCCAGCTCCTGTTCAGCCACTGCCTTTTCCATTTACTTTTAATTTTTTCAGGCTGCCTCTCTGACACTGAGATTTTCTCACATCAGTCTCTGCTAAAAGGGCAAGCTAGCAACTGGTAGAGGTATTTTGAATGAAAAGAAAATACTTCTTTATATCATCAGGACTCTTGCCTGTGAATACCTGGGAGACTGTCAGGAACAGGTATTTCATGTTACAGCCATCGTGAACAACATGCCAAATGCAAGAGCAGCTTGGTACAGCCATGGGTACCTGCTTAAAACTAACAAATGCAGATGTGGCTGGTATGTGGGATGCTCATTTGTGGAGCCCTGAGCATAAAGGGACACATCCCTTGGACAGCTTGAGTGGAAGTGTCTTTCCATGTACATTCTGGACACCCAGATATGGCCAATCAGCTACTTCTGATTGAAGAAAAGCTCTGGTAGCTACGGTTGGGAGCCCAAAGAGGATTTGAAATCTGGCTGTGGCTCAGTGTGTAAGCCCAGCTATTGAAGCCTACTTTTTACTCCAGCTCTTTCCAGAGCTGAGCAGGAAAGGGGAAGAAAATAGGACATTTCAACCAAAATCCTTCCTGAGTACAGACTAATGCAGGACAGAGAAGAAGAAATCTAAGCATTTTGCTTCTAAAAGCTAGTCTTGAAGCCATGGATTTGTTGGTGCTTGGTTTTACTGATGGAAGAGTAAAAGGAGACATACAATGCTCTCAGGAGCCAGGAGAAGCATCCAAAAACCTGTGCCCTTCACTGAACAATCCTGTTCTCTTTCAAATCCCCCTCCTGCTTTGTGTTTTTGTTAGGAAGCAAGCGCTGACCATACAGCAGATGCTCCTGTTGCCTGGATGCTCAAAGAGTCCCCTTTTCAAGGACCTCAAGAAGCAGAGGGCTCTGGGCTCAGCTGCTCACAATGGCTAGAGGACAGCTACAGTGATGAGCTGCCTGGGTGCCTGAGATGGACATGTTTGGGGACATGGGAGTCAAAGACAGAACCTCTTGCAGTCAGCTGGCAGCATCCACCCTTATGCAAGTAGAGAAGTAGAGGTTTGTGTGTTTGAGAAGGGATGCAGCTCCAAGCACATGCATTAGGTAGCCTCCAGCAGCAGTCTTGGCAAGAAGGAGTCCTGGGGTGCATTAAGAACATTGTGACCAGCAAGTCAAGGGGGTTCTCCTCCCTCTCTTCTCTGTCCTGATGAGGCTGCCTGTGGAGTATTGTGTCCGGTTCTGGGCTCCACAGTTCAAGAAAGACAAAGAGCTCCTGGACAGAGTCCAACAAAGGCTAGAAGATGCTGAGGAACTGGAGCATGTCTGTGCTGAGGAAAGGCTGAGAGACCTGGGGCTGTTCAGCTGGAGAAGAGCAGCCTGAGATGGGAGCTAATCAATGCTGAGCAAGAGCTAAAGGGCACCCGGGGGCAAGAGAATGGGACCAGACTGTTGTCAGTGGTGCCCAGTGACAGGACAAGGGGCAATGAGCACAAACTGGAACCCAGGAGGTTCCAACTGAATAGGGAGAGAAACTTCTTTGCTGTGAGGGTGTTGGAGCCTGGCCCAGGCTGCCAGAGAGGTTGTGGAGTCTCCTTCTCTAGAGATATTCCAATCCCACCTGGACACTGCAGTCCTGGGCCCCCTGCTCTGGGTGACCCTGCTGGAGCAGGGGATTCTCCAGAGGTCCCTTCGAACACCCCCCATGCTGCAATTCTGAGAGTCACACTAGCCCCACTTCAGAGGGCAAATGTGATTGATAAAGGTGAGATCTCTGAGCACTGGAAGCATATTGCTTTGGTGGGATTGATGTGCTCTGCAATGCCTCAGCTATTTCAGGAACAGCTGATCTCCGGCGAGGGTGGCTGGTCCCCGCAAGCTTGTTCCTGTGCTCCCTGGTGAACAGCTGCTGCTTAACAAGGATTAGAGCTTTTGAAGTTATTACACAGAAAAGCCCAGCATTAAAAAAAAAATTCAAACAGCAAAATATGCAGGTTGCAAATCAATCCCCAGCAAGGTGAGACACATCCCAGTTAGGGTGTTCTGCAAAACCCCCATGCGTGTGCACCACATCACAGCCTCTGCTTACCAATACAGCCACAGCCTGACCCTGTGCTGGGATGAATGGCACCCACTTAAAGAACCATTCCTCAATATCTCACTTGAGCTTTATTGGTTGGTATGGTCCCTTGTCTTCTATGCTGCTTGCTATACAAATCTTCTGCTGGGGACAGAATTATTCATCTCCTTGGCCTAGATAACATTAATGGGACGCAAACTAATGGACTGATTTTTCACAACACTCTCTGAGATGAATGGGCTTCTTAATCCTCATTTTATCAGTGAAGAGTTGAAGCAGAGAAGCATTTAAGGTCCAAAGATTCCTCTCTATGTGCTTGTGTAATCTGGGACTCCAAGGACCTGCTTTAGGTGGTGCTTAGTATGCGGTGGATGGATTATCTAGCATCAGATAAACTAATTCCTTTACTTGAAGTAGCTGCTGTGGGATGAGATCTTTAGACGTGACTTTGGAGTATCTCAGAGAAGCCCACAGCTAGTGCTGGTCACCTGCAGCTTGTCATCTGTCTACCCCAGTGTTGTCCCCAATTTCTACTCCAAAGTCCCTGGATCTAAACCTCTACTAGCCTTAGTTTTCTAAAGCCAGAAGCTCTTCTTCTCCATATGCACTCATACTTTCTATCTAGGCTGTTCTAACTTTCAGACTCCCAAATAATGGGTGAACTATCCTTTTGCCATCAGCCACTTCTCTCAACAGCTACAATCACAGGCAAGTAGTGTCAGAGACTCCTGGAGATGAATTAGGACAGGATAAAATCTCCTCATTCTACATCAAGGCTCCCTGAATTAGCCTGGGAGGCAGAGAGTTATTTTCAAAAGAGCCAACCCTTCAGTCCTCCTGCTTCAGCTGTCCTCAAAAAGCATAGTTTGGCCCCTTCTCTTCAATCACTCTGTGCACACACAGACCTGTTTCTTCATTGGTGCCTTGTCTTATTGTGCTCTACAAACCAACCTCATTCTTTTCTGTGCCCACCTAAGCTCGGTTTGTTTATTTTCACCAAATGCCTTTTGTTCTTGGATGCTCTGGGAAGGGAAATAGTGAATAATGCTTATATCTGTAATTCCATGCTTTGCATATCATCCTCCAGTCCCTTGTTCCTAACATCTTCCCTTTGGTGACTAGTCTGTGAGCTGAACTCGTGTCTTCTCTGAAACATCTTCCAGGATCCTAGAAGGTTTTTTCCTCCCTCCCTGGGAGATTGCAACTAATTCAGTGCCCATCCATGCATACAAAAACTTAAATAATAAATCATCTCTCCCTGCCAGCAAACACCCAGGCACACCAACACAAAGCCCCACTTCTTCTGGCAAAGTGGGGGCTCTCTCTGTGTCAGTCTGTGACAGCCTTACCCTTAATGATGTGAAATTACTGGGAACTGTGGACTGCGGGTACTTCCCATCTGCCTGCACAAACCCCCACCACGTCCCTGCTTGTTTTGGCTCTGCTTAGAAGGCAATGATTGCTTTGGGATGCTCCAAGTGATGAGGAGGGGGAGAAGAGAATCACAGAGGAGGGGATGTGGGATGAAGGTTGAAGAAATGGCAGCAGAGAACAAAATATGGGTTGTGGGAAGCTGAAAGAGTTGGTGTGTGACCCACGTGCACAAAGCCAGTGTGCTAAATTCTCTTCTACAGCAACGCAGAAGGTTTTTATCCTTTAACTAACACAGCGGTGAGAGGTTTATTCAAGTAGAAAATTTTTAATTGCATTCTCTTGTAGTCAAATATTAATGGAAGGACCTTGTACAAATAAAAGTGAATAATGCAACAGCTTAGCTGACAACATTGTTTCACATTCATTGCAGATTGTGAACCTTCATTAAAATGGATTATTTTTGCTTTGGAGATTTAGCCAGCAACATGACTTTCCCCTCTCACTGGCCCTGTTATGCCTGAGCCCACAGAGAGCTCCGTCCAAGGAGGAGCTTGCAAAATTAATTCTGAAATAAGAGGCTGAAGCTTCCAGGACGTGAATTCTTCTCATCCCCTCGGCTTGGAGGAGAGCTCAGCATGGAAATCATTAGGCAGTGAGTTTTAGCAGCCCCCTATGATGGAGGAGGGCTCAGAAGAGATGGGCATGGCAATGTGATTGGGAATTTCAGGGAGGAATATCGGCACTGATCTGTTAGAAAGCAAGCTGAGCTTACCCTAACACCAAGGAGGGCAATGAGTGGCCTTCATTTTAGGTCAGCAGCTCTACCAGTTGGGTGGATCCTCTAGTCTTTCTGATCCAGCCAGACCAGCTTGGGGCCAGGACAACATGGGACAGCACAAATCTATGTGGCTCAGTCCAGCACAGAGCAACCAGCACAACACACTTTGAAGGGAGGGATGGGCTGGTGATGGCTTCAAGCCATGTGTCCCTTCCTGGTGAGTGGGGACAATAAGCACAGAGAGACCAGTGATAGGTACTGGGTCAGTGATGGGTTTCATTCCTCACACCACTTCAGTTCATCTCAGGACCCTGAGCAGGGTTACACAGGAACGTGCTGATGCTCCCCTGCAGATGCCCTGTCATCATCCCCAAGATGCCAATGACCACCCTCTGCCCTGCTTGTAGATATTTGAAAGCATCCTTAAGGTGGGATGATCAGCTCCATCTCCTGTTCCCATGCCACCACAATGGTCTGCCTCACTTCCAGCTCTCCATGTTGCCCTACTTATGATTTCCTGAAGCCTTGGTGCCTCTCTGAATGCAATGACTCTGCTCCCCATCCAGCCTTGTGTCCCATCCCCAAGCCTAACTGCACAGTTCCATGGCTGTCACTGATGAATGAGCCCAGGCACCTCCAGCAAGAAGACTCATCTGGATGAGGTGATCCAAGACACACGGTTGCTGTTTAAAACCACTTCAGTATTTTGGTCCAAGCAATAGGGACAGCCCTGCAAGGGAAGCATGAGGCAGGAGCCAGAGTGCAGCTCCAACACCCCAAAGCATCCCTTTTCTAATGAGGAATGACAGGCTAATCCCCAGGGAACCAGCACAGGTGCTCAGTTGGTCAGGATCACAGCGTTACAGCATTTGTGGTCACAAATGAAGTCAAACTAATTTTCCCCCAGATTTCTCTGGGCTATCTGCATATTGCTGGGATGGAGAGTTAAAGCTGTTTCAGAGCCAATCTCTACGGCTGCACGTTTTCATTCTGCCTAACCCGGGATTAATTGGGTTTGTCGTTGTGGCTGTGGGAAAGCTCTGATGTGTGTGGTCCCCCCCCCCTCCACTATAGTTTTACTCTCAAGTTGCTTCACCACTCTAATTCCTTGCTTACGTTTCAAACAGCAATTCCTTGTTATTTTTAGTCCTGAAACATTACAAACAGAGAGGAAACAAGACACCTACGGAAGTCGCCCCTGTGCAAAACTATGAATGATTCAAAAGTGCTGTCGCAGTTGCCAGCCTCTCCTGTTCTAAAAAGCTTTGTAATATTAACAGGGTGGGGTTGATTTGCTCCCAAGTGGTGCAAAGCATCTGAGAGAGATTAATTGTTGAACCCTGAATTTACCCTCAGCGAACTGGAGAGGAAAGCCTTGAGATGGGTGTGTGATGAGCAAAACCCACCCTACACCCCACGCTCCACTTCCAAAGGGTCCTCCTGTGCTCCTGCCTCAGTTTCCCCTCCCTTCCTCCACAGCATTGCTCTGGGGCTTGGGAAAGCAGAAATATTTGCCCCAGGGAAGCCCTGTATCTTCTGATGATCAGCCTAGCAGTTTTCAAGGGTTGGATGAGTGAGTTTGCTTCTGGTGGCTCATAACAGAGGTGTTCGGCTTCCCGTGTGCGTCCAAGTCAGTGCGGGGACACTTGCTGCAGCTCTTGCACAGAGCAGCCTCCGAAGAGCTGTTCTGGGGGATTTATATTTGTACAATGGCCTCGCTGTAGAGTGAGACAAGCTACTGACATGGCAGTACTTATAGTCTATAAAACAGCAATTATGCTTGTTATTAGATCATCCCATTTACAGCCTGAATCCTTTGCCTATGGTGCATGCAAAGCAACCCAGTGACTCTCCGAATGCCGGGCTAATCTGTACTAATCCATTATGTAAATCACCAGGACAATAACCAGAGACAAATGTTGAATGTCTTAGAAGCACTCGGCCTTCCTTAACGAAATTTGACCCACAAAAATTATGGTTTGGTCTGCAGATTGCTGGGAGGACTGTGTGTGGAAAGAACATCTGCACTTGATTTGTGGATGCAGTTTGAACCCCCGGGACACTTCCTAATCTCAGCTTTTTCATGGGGCTGCTACTGAATTGGTCCCTGTGCATAGAGCAAAGTGCCTGGACTCTGAAACAGGACCCCTGTCACCAGACAAGGTCATTTTGAAGCAGCTGTAGTTGCCTTGGAGCCACACTCTACACACCGAGTCCTTCCAAAATGTGGTCTTTGTGACCAAGACCTTAGGGAAATCTCAGAGAGAATAAAACTTGACGAGTATTGTTGTAGGTCATGAGAAAATGTGTGTATTTTTCTTACTTAAAGCCACTCACAACGTTGCTGTGTAGCAGCATCAAGTGCAGCAGTGAACAAGATCCTGAAAGGCTGGGGACTAGAATAAGACTCCTGACCACAGGAAGAGTGGGACTGATGGTCCGTGATGCAGGATCATGTCTAGGTGTCCATCCTGCCCCTCGACACAGCACATCTAGCTCAGATGTCTCTAAGGGTGACTCTGAGGGTGTCACTAAGGGAGTCTATTTGCAATGACTGTCTCTTGCTCCTTGCTTCAGCTCTTAATAAGAGTATGGATATTCCTTATTGATCCTTTATTATTGATTCCCCAGAACTCCTTGTTACAGATATTGAAGAGACAACTATGTGAGGACGCTCTCTTCTCTGCTGTGAGGTTTGGCCACTATCCACGAAGATCTGGGGTGTTCTTTGGCTTTACTACTTATTCTCCCATTGCAGCAGGGAGAAACAAAACCACAAGGGGATGCCAGATAGATTCTTGTCCCTGCCTGGATTTCTGCTCCTTGGGAGAGAATCTGGGCTGTGGTAATGAATATTTTAAAATGTGGGGCTTGGGAATCTCAATGGCAACATGCTTCAGCAGCGTGCTTCAAAGCAAATACAGATATGGTTGCGTGTCTGTGCTCTTAACCGTCTACTGGCGTTTCCAAGCTCTGCGAGCAGAGCTGCTAGACTTTGCATGATCTGCAGGATATAGATGGGTTCTTCCTCCTTTTCCCCATCCCCCCCCCATCCTTTTATTCAAATCAACCTTAGGATAATTACATGCAAAAATCCTGTGCTACTGCAATGTTGATATTGCACATTTAGAAATCATTGCAGAGGGGATGCATGTAGGCAGAGCCATAAGGACGGTGGCAGCTGGCTGCCAGGCTGGCACCGAGCGATCCGCCGCCAGTCACAGTGGAGCCTCGGCGGGTCCAGACGCTTCCCACAGTCTCACACTTCGCTCGAAACACCAAATTTGCCTCCGTGTTTGAGGTACCCGCATGTGCTGAGCCCCTCCACTCATCGGAGAGGAGAAGCAGCTGCGAGCGGCTCAGCAGCAGCGCTGGGAGTTATTTTAAGCGAACCTGTTTGCTCTGGAGCGGATGAAAAGCTCTTGGGCAACCAACAGCAGGGGATGGGATGTTGTTCAGGATTGAGTCATCTGCACCCTGCCGTCCAGCCATGGGGGTCTGGGTGTGCTGGGAGCCTCCAAGCTGCAGGGTTGGTCATCCCCTGGCTGCTTTCAGGTGGGAAGGATTGGCATTACTGAAATGAAGGGCTAAAAAAAGCCCTTGTCACCCGTGGTGTTTGCATAGAAGTACGCAAACAAGAGACCATGTCTCCTGAAGCTGTAGTTGGAGGCCAGGTAATGTCTGACAGCTCCAGTCCTGATTGTGAGAGCATCTTCATGGAGTACCAGAACACTGCTGGCCACCAGGAGAGCCCAGACTCCCTGCTCACAGAGGGAACACTGACATTTAGGTGGCTGTGAGCACCCACCAGAGGCTGGGAACCAAGGACAATGTTCCTAATCTGCGTCAGTGTCTCATGTTCTCGTTCCTATGTGGCTCGGTCTAGGTGATCCTGCTCTGGCAGGGGAGTTGGACTAGATGGTCTTCTAGGTCCCTTCCAACCCCTAATATTTTATGATTCTATGTTCACTTCTCCTTACCCTTGTGCCACCAGCGTGCACATCCCTCTGCAGCCTGTGGCTGAGTGGGCATTTATTTATTCTTGGTGGGTGTGGGTGGGCAAGGTCGCCTGCAAACCCATTTTGAGCTCCATGCAGGATGGTCTGAGAGAAATACAGCCAGGCTGACCTTCATGGGGAATCAAGGGAAGGATGGACTGTGAAGGATTCAAGAGAAGAACCCAGAGAGGTAGGCTGGGGGAGGCAGGAGAGCAACTTGCAAAAACACAAAACATTTTCATAGGGAAAAGCAGCTTCACTATTTACACTGTTCATCAAAAAGCAACAGAGATGTAGGAAACCCGCTGTGCCATAGAAGTGGTAATGGGCCAGCCTCCAGTCCCTACCTTCAGCTCTCCCACTGGGCTTAGGCTGCTCCCCTTCTGCACAGTCAAGGGTCTGTTGTTGTCATCATATCTGGGTTTGATTTTGCTAGTAAAAGCAATTTTCAAATTTTCAAATAGTTCTCTGAAAACAACAAAAAAAACCTCAACCCAAAACAAACCCAAACCAAACCCAAAACAAAACAACAACAACAACAAAGAGAAGGGAACAAAACATGAAGACCTCTTAGAAGTAATGCTGAAGGCTTTTTAGTTTTGCACAAAAAACAGGGTTTCCTCAAAAAAACCAAACCACAAAATAAAGAAGCATCCTAGAACTCAGTTTTAAATCTGTATGTGGTTTCTTGCAGAACCCTCCAATTTTGTGCCCAAATCACTTTTATGATTTTTGAAAATGAAACCTCTAACTGTTGGGTTTTTTTCCGTCAGAAAAGAAACATCAGATCTGAAGGAAATCATCACGGCTTATTCTCCAAAATTACTGGAAATAAGTGTTTGCCATCTGCTGACTGGTTCTGCAGCATCTTCCACCAGGAACACAGGCAGATTTTCTCAGGACATCTGCATGGACCCAGCTCCACATAGCTTGCAGTCAAGCCAGGGTGATGAAATGATGAGGAAGCCCTCAAAATCGACATTCAGAGCCAGGGGGTTGCTCTGTGGAGCTGCAGTAACTTCACCTCAACTCCCTCCCCTCCACTGGGATTTTTTCCTGCAGTACTGGCTTTGTTTTCTAGCTTGTGCTTTAATTAAAATCATGTGAAATGATTTTCAAGCAAAACCAAACCCAAAGGCTACCTGGGGTGTTTTGATAGCTAAATGAAGGCAGGCGTGATTTTCTGAGTATCTTGAAGACTTCTTCCACAAACAGCTCATAGGGAGGGGATGGTAAAAGAAGTGAGGCAATAACTGGAGCTGGTAGGTGCCTGTAGTCTTGTCCTAGCCCATTTCCCCACTCCCTGTGGGGCAGGAATTTTCACTGTGTGCACGATTATTTCAGTGACCACAGCACCACTGCCAAGTGCCAGGTGGAAGCTCAGTGGTGCCATCCTGCCCATCCCCATGGTGCCCTGCCCTTCTCTATACCTTGCTGTCAACAGCTATTCCCAGCTGGATGGCATGTTCACAGCATGGCAGGGGTTGGAAGGGGACCTCTGGAGATCATCTCATCCAATCACCTGCTATAGCAGGGGCACCAGGACACTGTCTGAGCTCTGTCATTCAACCAGCTCTGAATCCACCTCACTGTCCACTCATCTAACCCACAATTTCTGAGCTTCCCTGTGAGGATGTTACAGGAGACAGTATCTTATGGCTCCTTGCTCTGTATTAATCTCTCAGTTTATAACACAGCTATACACACAGCTATAGGGATGGAGAAATCACTCTGCGTGGGCGCACTTGGAAGGCAAGCTCTAGGTTTGGTGGAATCATACGGCTGTAGGAGGAAGAGGTGGGACAAACATGGGGGAAACCAAGAAAAAGGGTGTGGGGGTACATTTGGCACGCATGAGGTCAGAAAGACAGTCAGCCAGGAGCTCATGCTTCTGCAAACAGCCTCTGGGAATCTCTGCTCCCTGCACAGAGCAAGGTCTGTGGCAGGAGCCCAGGCTGCTGTCTCAATGTCTTTAGATAACACCTCCTGATGCTCCACAACTGAATATGGGGTTTGGACTTTAGTGGCTTGTGCTTTGATCAGGGCTTTAAGAAGTGTGTGTGCACATGTATATAATTATTATGATCACTTGGCAGCTGTCCCGGGCAGATTTGAAGAGTTTCATCCTACCTGTCTGTGACTTTCTTAGCGTGCTGCATGTGGTTATGTATTTGTTGCTGTTCAATTAGCTATAAGGAGATAAGACAGGTATCACTAACGTTTAAACAGAGTAGAAGAAAACAGCAATTTGCATAAATTAATTAAGAGACTGACCTTGTTACCCAGTACTCCTTAGAGAGCAAGTGAAAAAAAAACCACCCCAGTTTGTTAAGTCAATACTTAGTTTGACATGTGAATCAAGCTTTACCCAAATCAAACGACAAAATTAATCCACAGCAAAATGCACCAAAAGTCCCTCTGCTTCAGTCATTTATTTTTTTAAGCTATCCCAGCAATTTATTTTTAAACATATCAGTACGATATGTTCCATGACATTTCACATCTACAAAAACACCATATGTATTGGCAAGTGATTACTCATCGAAAGTGCCATATCATGGATGCAAGTATATCTGGCAGCCTGGGTTTTCCCCACCTCTTTTGGGTCCGTGCCCTTATTGTTTCATGAACACTTTCTTATGGGGCAAATCAGCTGAGTGTCTATTTTATCCCATGCTAAAGATGCTTTGGAATCTTCCGTGGATGTTGTGAGGCCACACCTTTGTTCTGTGAGCTGTGAAGAGTGATGGGCATGATCTTCTAAAATTCAGAACTGAGCTTTGTTGCTGGAGAAGTCATTGGAAGGCAATGCCATCCCACCTGGCCCCAACATGCAAACAGCAGGTCCTCTCTGACCTGTTCCATACCCCTGCTGTACTTTCCGTAGTGGTATTAAAGCTACCCCACTGAGCACAGCTTCACTGCATCAGTGGCTTTAGTGTGGCTTGAAGACATTATTCACTGTAACTCAGCGATTATTTTAGAGCCATCCCTTGATGCTCACAACCCACAGGCAGTAACTTCAATAACAGAGCTGCAAACCTCCACCACAAGCTGTCTCATGGCTGAGTTGACAAGAGCAAATTGGTCTGAAATATCCAGGTTGTAGGGAGACAGAAAGCAGGCGGCTTTGTTACTAGTGGGGGCTGCCTGGCTGCATGTAGGATCACCAGAGCTGGGCTAAACTTCTTCTACACTGAGATCTCCTTTCTCTTCAGGAAGCAGCTGTGATCTATTCTCTCTCTGCAAATTGTTTATCCAAGGAAGTCCCTAGGCAAATTATTCCAAAGATGAATCTGGAAATGCTCACGGAATTGGGTCCCACAACTGGAAGTGCCTGAGCAAGAGATGTCCTTACCCACTGCACACCTCTGGCACCTGCCTGTTTATATCTCTGGCCCAGCTGTTGCCAGGGAATGCAGAAAGCAGAAGCAAGGCACTGTTTAGCAGATCGTCATGAATAATAGACAGGATGAAAAAATGAATCCAGGTGCTCGAAGACAGAGTATAAACCATAATTAAAGCCTACCAGTGCTGCTATGACAGATGGTACAATACGTACCCAGAAAATTGTCCATGAACATTTATTTAATATCCGAGAGCACTAACTGCTAGCAGGCTGTGGTGCTAATGCTGGATCACCACTTTATGGGTGACATCCAGGAAGAAATTCTCTGGATTGCTTCATGATTCCTGTAAAGCCCACAGAGCATCATGTGGCAAAGAAGACCGAGTTCATCATGGATATGCTGATGCAGATGCAAATGGAAGACCTAAGGCAACACACTTTGCAAAGATATTGAAAGTGAGCATGCAAACGTGTCTGGAAAACAAAAAAAAAATCTATCAAAATAAGGTGTTTTATTTTGTTGTAGGAACTTGTTGTGGTATTTTGAAGTGGGATTTGCAGTCCTGGAACAGGGCAGCGTGTTCTGCAGCACTGACATGAAAAGGTTGTTTAACCTGTTCCTCATTCCAGCTTTAAAAAGGCAACACAGGAATCACTTCTACACGGTCCATCATCCTGCCTTTGTGTAGGCTACCGCGGGAACTGAATTCTCCTGCTTTTCTGCTATATATTTCTTCTTCTTTCAGGATTCATTTTCTGCCACATATTTCTCCCTTGTCTATTTCTGCCACCCCACTTACACCTCGAAGTTATTTTTCCTGGCTTTGGTGAGTCAGAGCAGCTCTGTAGCTGGTGGGTAGCAGTGCCATGAGTCCGACTGTCCCCGGGGGAGCACCTGGGCTCCGCTCTGACAGCAGACGGAGAAGCCTCTTGCGTGGGGCCAGCTCTGCCGAGCAGTGCTCTGCAAATGTTCCTGCTATTTGTAATCAGCCGTGGTTGTCACACTTTGATATTTGTTCTTTATAAGCACTCCTGCAGAGCTTGCCAACAGGAATGTTTTCTACACAAAGATGCAGCAGCATGTGTTTCAGACATGAATTTTGAACTTATGAGTATTCACACTGGAAACCTGAGGAGTCTGATGTTATTAAGAAGCAGATCCACATCACACGGCTTGTTTGCAGTCAAAACAGTTCCGTTGCTGAATTAGGAAAATCATTAAGCCCAAGTGTGGTCAGCCAGCAACTCCTGGCAGATGTACATGTCCCCTTACTCACATTCACCTCAACATGAATCTATTCACCAAACAGGGCCATCGAGCTGGCAATGTGATTCATGGAGCAGAGTTATTCAGCATGGTGAGGTGAGATCAGCAAAACCCCAGGCTGAGGAGAGGAGAAGCTTTAAAGTCTTTGTCTGCAGAAGAGATGATCACAGCCCCTGGGGGATTCTGTGCCGGGAGAAAGTGCTGGGAAAGGCCCAATGAGATGGTGATGGTTGCACATAATCATGCTTGGGTTTAAAAGTAGGATGGAGCTGTCTTGTCATAGCCCATCCTGGCAGCTCTCACCTGAGATCCCTGAGCAGCGAAGTGACCATCTTCAGAGCTTTTCTCAGCATGTCTTGGACTTGCAGTAGCAAAGGCACCACTAGCTGGAACACACCAGTGTGGAAGCCCTTAAAACATAAAATAAACTACATGATGCTGTGAATAAATGATGGAGAGAAGTGCTGTGCTCTTTGAACCAACATGTACCAGTACTGTTCAGGTAGGGAAAGAATTATAGTCTCTCCCTTGATCACTTTGATTGGCTGGCAGTATCTAGGGATTTTGGCAGAGAAAGGTGTCCCTGTGAGGAATACAACACCTAGTGAGTATCTACGGAAAGGTCAGCCAAGAGGAGTAACTTCCATAGCCCTTCACCAGGCAATACATACAGCCTCACAACCTGCTGTGAGGCCCCTGCAGGGATTTGTTCTGTGGTTTTTCCAGCAGGCTCTGCCAAGAGGACACGTGGTGATTCTTACAAATACTGCTGAAAACAATCCAGATGAAATAGTGACCAGGGTGATCAGCTCAGTACCTTTGTTTCTGTAGCTTAAAATGGAGAAATCAACCATGGCAGGATCTTGACTTCAGCTAAAGACATTGGAGGTATCTGGGATGTCCTTGGTCAGTGAGGCTGGATCCTGTTTTGTACCCCTCAGGTATAATGGGGGATCCAGGATTGGATCCAGGTTACAGCTGGGTGTTAGTTTCCAGGAATCTGCATCTTATAGCACCCTGGACCAGCACCAGGATAGGATCCCCTGGGTACCTCAGCAACTCTAAAAAGTGTTCCAGTGCCTGGTGTCCAAAACCTGTGAGGATTGGTTTGTCCCAGGTGCTGTTTTATCTGGTTGTTTCCTGCATTTGGGTGTCTGCAGGGTGTGTGTACTGTCTGCTGCTGTGCAGTGTTTGCATCCTGGTGACAGCTCTGGCACAGGAGCTTTGGAGCAGGAGCGAGGGTGGATGGGTTGCCAGGGGAAGTGTGTCAGTGCCGAGACTTTGTTCTCCCTTCATGGGTGTATGGGGACAGGAGCAAGGAATGAATCTGGACTCCTACCAACCAACAGCAGTTTGGGAAGCTGCTCCATTTTGCTTGCTGTAGATCGAAGCTCCGGGATGAAAGGCAGATGCTGTACAGAGGCTGCTTCTCCACCCTGTTTCCCTTCAAGGCTCTGGTGGAAAATAGTAAGAGCTTCAACACCCCCAGCTCAGTGCTGGCCCTTAGCAGCTGTAGCAACCTTTGAGGACCTGTCACCTCCCAGATGCACATTCCCAGCACCAAGCAGAGGGGTGCTACCTTGGCTGCTGTATCTGACCACCCTCAGCATATGCTGAGCCTGCAGCCACATGGGAGACATCACCAGGTACCTGAGGATTTTCACTGAGCCAGCATGTGGGATACTGAGGCCATCTTCATAGTTTTCTGTCTTATTATTCTTATGTTGGCTACAATGAATGATGGGCTCTTTAGAACCTCCCCAGGAGTCCTTATAGCCTCTCCAGACCCGGACTGACCACAGAGGCAGCTCAGAGTATCCCAACCATGCAAGGGCCACTGCAGTTGCTGAGACAACTGCACCTTGACCATTTCAAACCAAACATCTCTTCATGCACAACCTTGATCCATATCACTCTGTTGCACTCTCATTGAGTGCAACAACAATTGAGATGGACACAGAGGACAAATCTTGGGTCAATGTAGTTATTTATCTTCTCTTGACTACTCAACAAATGTCTACCACCCATGTAGAACCTGTGAAGCTCCAGAGACCTAAGCATCAGCAGTCATCTCATTTGCTCAGCTATGGTAGCTAGAAGACAGTTTGACTTTATGCAGAGCTGTAGGGATGGAGTTTTGGAAACATCATCACAGACTCTCAGACAGCTTAATTCTGTATTTCAGCCCTTGGAAATACCTATAGGAAGGGAACTGTGTGTGAAAACCCAACAGAGTTGCTGTGTTTGGCTGCTGGCACATACTTCTAATTAATTTCTTCACTGCTTTTCCAAATCAATGCTCCTGTCTAGGATTTGTGCTGCTTTCTGCTGAAACCACTCAGACCTGGGATGCATGCCATGCTTCCCTTTGGTCTGAGGACACCAGCAGCTCCTGCATCACTGACATGGAGCTCCCAGAAAGGATCTGAAGGTATGCCTGTCTCTTCACTGCTACCAGAAAGCCCCGTGTGCTGCTTTTCTGGGCCAAACCATCTGGGAGCAAAGGCTGCAGGACAGCCTGGCCCCTTACAGGTGAGAGCAGAGCCAGCTGTGATGGACTGATGGTCCAGCTCAGATACCAGCCCTGCAGGAGTCAGCTGAGGTCAGACCAAAACATGGTGCATCTTTTGCACTGATGATCTGTCAAAGAGAAAATGGGGTCAGTGCTGTCCCTGATAGCAAATGCACAGGCAGGGCTGTGAGAGCAAGTGTGAGAACAGCTTGCGACAGCCTGTTTTCCCCAGCTTGGAGGTGAAGTGGTAGCTAGCTGTTCAGAAACCTTCTTTCTGAAGGACAAACTCACTTCAGAACATCTTGATTGACCCAAACATGCAGAGAAGCTTTACTAACTTGACGTGGTTCTGTGGTTTCCCTCCGTCCAAGGACACTGCATTAGGGCAGCAAGGGCAGACTGGTGTCTTTTCTGTGTAGAGGGAGCAGGCAGAAGATCTTCCCTTCCATTCTATTGTGGCCTTTGTCGTTTGGACTTCTGCATGTCCAGCTATGTCAGAGGCATTAAGGAAGCCACCCAGACCAGAGTGGAGCTGCGTGAAGCACATCTCAGCATCATGAGCAAAAGCTTCATCCTACTGCAGGAACAGTCACAGTCGCTGTGTAGGAGGTACCAGTTGCTGAGAAACCACCTCCTCACCATGTAGTCTGCAAATGAGTTATTCTGAGATACTTTACCTAATGGTCTTTATCGTACAAGTGAATACCTACTAGAAAAAAATGACTGTACTGGATACAAAGCTCCTGGCTACCCCGACTGTTACTTCTTTTCCTGTTAGAGGAACTCCATGGCTGAAGCTCTGCAATCAAAACCAATTTTTCCTTCCCCATCTTGCTTTTCTTGCTTCTCCAAATTAGTGGAGTGGCTGTATGCTTTCAGTTGAGTTTCCCAGAGAAAAAGGTAACCCACTTTTCCCCATTAGCTTTCCAGTGTATAGGAGCCAGCCCTTGAGTGAGGTATCACCTCGGATTACCCCCAGCTGGGACTATGGGAATGTATAGAAGAGGATAAAGCTGAAGTTTTGTTCTCCACACGCTAATACTTCATTTTGCATGCTCCTTCACGAAGGCAACAGGGCAAAACAAATGAGCCTTGATAGCCTTACCCAAATGAGTTATCATCTTGGCAGTTTATCCCCCGTTCCCCTTCATGGGTAGCTGCTTCCCTCGGAGGGAGGGATGAGAAGTCTTGATTCACGCAGGCAGGCAACACTGGATAAAACATCAGATTGTGGTGACGTAGACAGGACTCTTCTGGCCTTCTGTCCCACAACCTTTCACACCCATGGCTTGCTTCATGAGGGAAAATCACTTGGATGACGTGTCAAGACACCTATTTAGTCATGGCATTGAGGTAGATCTGCCCAGACATTTTTCTTTCCCTAAAGAGAGGTAAAAGGACATTTAAACTACTAAACCTGGCTTTTGGAGAACTATGATAATTAGCTGTTTCAACTGAAAAGATTCAAAATGACTGAGCCAGACAGAGAAGAAATAAGGTTTGCACATAACCACCCTCCCCAACATTACCCCGTCCCTTCCCTGTGACTGGTGTTTGTAGAACAGAAACATGACTCTGGTCTGATCTTAAAAGTGTTTTCCAACCAAAATGATTCTGTGATTCTACGAGTCTCTTCTGCCTCAGATTTAGGACTCAGCAAGTTCTTTATGGGTCTGTCCACAACTCAGACACCTCAGACACACCAGCTTTGCAGTCTCAGCCTAGGGTTAGGTACACTGGCAGAGTCAGAGCCCTGGTGTGCTTCTGCCACGTGCCCACAGGGTGTCCAGCTGTCCGGCACTGGTGGCAGTGGGTGGCCTCACAGGAAGATGAACATTTGAGGACTGAGCAGCACATCCTGCTGTGTAGGCAGAGGGGCCAACGAGACCTTGTCCTAGCCTGGCAAAACCTCCAAGAGCACAAACAGGAACAGAGCTGTGCAGGTCCCAGGGGTAATGAAACCTTTCTGACTCCAGCACAGAGTGACTCCTGGGTCCAAAATGTGAATCTTGATTGAAAGCCTGAATTGTAGCCTGTCTTTGGGGCTGACCAGGCTTTGTAGCTACCAATGCCTAGGTTATAACATCCATCCATCCATCCATCCATCCATCCATCTATCCATCCATCCATCCTTTCATCCATCTATCTCACCCCATAACCTTTCTCCTCTTCCCCTCCTTTATGCATTTCTCCCTCTTCTCCCCTGTCTGTGCTTCCCTTCCTCAGCCCGGGCTGCAGCAGTAGCGGCAGAAGTGAGGTGGAATCAGCCGCCTGAATCGAGGAGCAGCAGGGAGCTGACACATCAATCACAGCTCTGCTGTTGGAATTAATGAGAGCGCCACAGGTTCGGGCTGTCACTCACTACCCTCACTTTGCTGCTTCCATATGGCTGCCAGCCGACAGCCTCACGCTTCCCAATCTCTGCCAATTACAGCCTCAGCACTCCCAACCTCCTCCTATTAGGCTCACAGCTTCATTATTCTAATTAAGCCAAACAAGCTGAGCCCTCCCTTTCTCACTGTGGATGCATGTCCTGTGTATGCGTTTGAGCCACACCGCAGTAAAACCCCTCACCGGGGCACTGCTGGTTTAAAAAAACCCAGCTAGACAGCACGGGACCATTGGGATGCCTTCTGTCCCCACCACTTCTCCCTTCTTCAGTCCCTTAGCTGGGCAGTGAGTGTGTGTTTGGGGCCAGCAAGTCTCAGAGAGGTCCTTTCTTGTCAGAGTAATTGCAGGCAAGGCTGATCTCAGCCAGCCTGGACTCCAAAACTAATTAATCAGGGGATCCTTCAAAGTTAAATTGCATTTCCAGTTTTTTTAGTTGGGTTTTTTTTCAGTCTGCCTTCTGTCCCAAAGTGATGGGAGGTGGCACCATATGGGCAGGAGCCCTTCAGGAAGGGAGGAAGGGAGGAAGGGAGGAAGGGAGAAAGGGAGGAAGGGAGGAAAGAAGGTCACATCTCTCCTAAACCTGCTGGAGGCAGCTGTGGACAGGAGGGATGCTCTCCCCTGAGGCACAGCCAGGACAGTTGGGTCTGCATGAAAGGATGATGTGGAGGATGGTCTATGCAACCCAGATTGTTCACCTGGCTGAACTGGGGCAGCAACAGGACCCCAAAAGTCTAACTCCACTTGTGCTGGGTTGGTAGACCCATTCTTGGATGCCTCTCCCACTTGGCCTGGGGAGCTCTTCGGTGACACAGTGACAAGAAGCTGGTGCCTGCTGGGAGGGGAAGGGCTTCTCTGCAGGTGTCTCACTGGTGCCGCAGCCCCGCTCTCCTGCAGCTGGCACTTGGGATTTGCTGACCTTTGTATCCCTTAAATCAGTTGCTTTTGGCGTCACTCCGACCAGCGCAGCCAAGAGATGCAGCTGCTGGGTGGGTGCCAAAGCAGAGCCTTGGCTCCAGTCGAGGTAGGGAAAAGCCTCTTGCTGCTCCTGCTTGGGGGTGGAGAAACAGCAGTGATATTTCTCCATCTCTCCTCCCCCTCTGTGTTCCGTGACACCGAACAGCGTTCAGAAAAGCCTTTGTAAACAAGGAGATGCTCTCTGACTACAGGCTTTACTTCTGGTTTTGTTTTGTTTTAAACAAATTTTGATTCACGTTTTTCAGAAAGCTTGGTCTTTAATTTAAATCCTCATTTTCTAAACAGCCCTGATTTATTTTTTTTTAACTTATTCAATGCCTCTTCTCTCACCACAGTCAGAAGCAGCAGCAGAAGCCTTCCCAGGCAAATTGGGAGTGGTTCATGTTGCAGAAACCCAGAATATTTGGAAAAAAAACAAATCCCCAAATTATTTGCCAGAGTCTCTCAGATGTTCCCAGTGACTGCTCTGAGCTCAACCTCAGTCCCACCACTCCTGATTCCACCAGCCCCCCACAGCAGAGCTCTTCTCCATCCCCTGCTGTGTGTCACCACCACGGGTTCGCCTCTGCACATGTCCTGTCCCTACCCCAGCACCACTGTGCCCACAGCCCCAAAGGTCACCACATCCCTGACATGGGACAAGGCCCAGTGGGGCTGCAGGTGGGACCTGACCCCTCCATGGGTGGCAGAGCTGATGACCTCACAGTGATCCTGATGCCAGGCCAGCAGGTAGAGGGGAATATAAGCAGCAGAGACATGTTGGCTATGACATTGTTAGCATTTTCCCGATGAGTTATTACCAGGTTAAAGGGTTGTGATAGTGCCAATATCCAAAGCTGGGTTATTGTGTTATTAATGTGCGGCTGTCGCTGGCTATTAGCACCGTGATCAATCCCCGGTGACAAGGGCTGCTTAGCCTGTCACACTTTGTTTTATCTTCCATTCTTAGACTTTTACTAACTCACAAATTGCTAATCCAATCTCCTATAACCCAGTTAGGGGAGGACGTTGTCTCTGTGCTGCTCAGATGCAGGAGCTGGGGCCCTGCGAGAGGACGTGCTGGTGTCAGGTTAGGCACACGTCTCTCAGGGGTGAGAGAAGTGTGTGTTGGCTGCAATAAATATAAGCCTGCTTCTGTCCCAGTCTCTTCAAGGAAACTCTCCCTAAAGCACTGGTTAAACCAGTTACATAAAGCCAACTTGTTGGTGTTCTTCAGAACATTTTTCCTCATCCCTTAGTACTGACTTACCTCAAGGTCATGTCCATGTCCTTGTTGCCTCCTGCAAATCTGTTGGTATCATCTCCATCTCCATGTGGACCACTCAAGAACTCTGGCACCTCCACCCCAGAGTATTCAGTGGGCAGAAAAGACCTTAAAACATCAGTCCCAAGGATGAATGTGCACTTTGGAGCAACCCATTAGAAAGAATTGGCAGCTTGTCCGTGACCTCAAGTTTGTTTCATTGCCCATTTATTGGAAATGTTGCATTGCTCTGAGTCACTCCATTTCTGACCACTGACCTCTACAATATCTTCTTGTAGGAGAACTCAAGGCAAGAAAAGAAGGAGGGTTGTTGCATTTCTGCTTCAACCATTGAACATGGTGCCTTAATACCAGGGCCACAAACTTCCCAGAAGACCTTCTCAAAACACAGCATAGCCCACAGTCCTTCTCTTGAGGTAGAGACCTGAGGAATTTGGGTTATAAAATGAGTTTATCTCATTCTGACCATGGCAGAATTGTGGGGAGAAAGAAGACTCACAAAGCTGGTGGAGATGGTCCATTAGGGACCTTGGAGTTTCATGGGAAGCATGGGATAGGACTGGTGTGACTGGCCTGGGAGTGAATGCACAGATAAGAGTGAGTGGCTAGGGTTGTCCAGGGGTTGGGATGCATGAGGCTAGAAAAATGCTCCCCGTGGTGCACCCTGTGCAGAGAGGAGACCGGGGTGTTTCCCAGGAGCCCTGTTCCAGCCCCAGGAATATGTTCCTGGACACGTTGTTCGAGCTGGAGAGCTGGTAATTTTGCTGCAGTTGCTACAGACACACTGAGAAACGGGTTTTTGCTTCCTGGCCAAGACAGTTTTGTAACATCTCTGCATGCAGCAACTGCTTCTCTGCGATGGGTGAACTGAATTCGTATGTGCACAGCCTGGAAGTCTGCAAGAGTGCCCTGAGGCTTGCAAAAGGCATCCTATCAATAAATGATAATGATTCCTGAGCAAGAAAGCCAGATAACAAGTTCATGAGTCCCAGATGCTCCAGCACACAAGGGAGAACTCCTGGAAGCCACGCAGGGAAAGGATCTGGCTGTGCTGAGCGTTGGAGCTCTGGTGCTCAGCTCAGGGTCTGGCAGCTGGTGTGTTGGAGGGCAGGAAAGCAAGGGGGAAAAGGTGTTTCCTACAAGGCATGACCTCCCTCTGTGCAAACAGAGGTGTTTGATGTGAAGCACAGAATTCTGCCAGGAGGGCAGGAGGACGCTGTGTTGAGATCTAATCCATGGTGAGCTTGTTAGCAGGACCAGGGACACCCATGGCCTTTTCTCTGGTACCTTCAGGCTTTTCTACCTATCACGAGTCCTATTTTTAGATTTTCATATCTCAACAAGACTCTGTGAAATAGCTTTAGATGCTACCAGAGACAGGCCTGGACTCCAAGCCCATTGCAAGAGCTGGGTAAGTACATGGAAAATGGGACTTGTTCCCAGAGCCCTGAAGCATTTCACAACCTTTGCTGTGTTGGAGAATTGTTCTTAGTAGTGACAACCCCTCTGTGTGTGTGTGTGTGAACATAAGATGTGCAAGCACCATACCATGTAACCGGTTATTAGGAGACACCACAAAAGCACTGCAAGACCATTCAAGCCAGTTAGCACCAGTAAGAGGGACAGGACTGCACAGGTCTTGGTGTAACATATGTTAGGAAATCAAACCAACAGGCACGCTCCATTTTAACTCCCTGAGTGATAAATATGTCCAGTGGTTATAAATTGTGTGCTTTCATGTTGTAAAAGCTGCACATGGAGAAAAAGGTGGAGATTCCTTTGCAACTTGCACAGTCTCTACTATCAGCACATGACTATAAAATACTTCAGGGGGCAAAAATTGCAACACAAGGTTTCCAGAGCTTCTCACTGGCACTTGGTACCACAGAACTGGGCTGACTCAGTGGTGAACAAGGTGTTGGCTTGGATCTGGCTTCATCTTGCTCAGGGATGGAGCATTGTCTTCTGTCCTTGTAACTGAAGATTCCAGCAAGTTCTAATCTAAGAGAAAGATGATAACCAACATTCACTCCTGCTGGGGTGTGCAAGGAAGCACCATGAATAATCCAACCAGTGAGCACCTTTCCCTGTAAAATTCTGATTGCAAAGTCAGTGTCTGACTAAAAAAAATGGGACAGGTCCCACCATGCTGTGCAGCACCAGCACCCTCCAAGCTGAGGATGTTGTTCCTGGAGACCTTCCTCTCCTTGGGGAGCTGGTGATGCTTGTGGTGCTGAGGGGGAGGATGAGCACACCTTAGACCTGTGCATGGTTCCAAGAAGGGATAACAGAAAGTCTTTTTTCTTCCTGAAACTCTGCAAGGTCTGTCTAGGAAAACAGCTTATGTGTCAGCCCCAGTGTCACGTTGGGTGTGACAGGGCCAGTGCCATACTTCAAGTCAACAAACAGGGCTAAGCATAGTTCAAGCACTCTGTGTTCCTGCGAGCTTTTAGATCAGCTTAAACTGTTTAAGCAGCTGCACTGCAGTTTAAGATTAAGCTGGTCTTTTGAGCAATCTAAGCAGTTTAAAATACTCTAAAGGCTTAACATTATAGCCAGTTTAAGTTGCTGTAAGGGCTTAAAGCAGTGATGTGCAGACAGTATCTTAACAGGGTTTTCCACAAAATGTGTCTTTATCGCTGGTGATAAGCCCTATGGTGGGGGGGGGGGGGGGTCGGGGGGGGGGGGGGTCGGCTGGGGGGGGCGGGTGTTGG
>JANHGL010017425.1:6617-33762 GCA_024611195.1 Ceyx melanurus
TATGTATAGATTAAGAATTAATATGATATATTATAATATATATAATATAATTTATGTAAAAATAAATTATTAATGACTGATTCAGGAAGCTCATCCCCATTTCAGAGTATGTTATAATAGAAGATGCTGCATGTCTAGAGGCTCACCATCCAAAACCTGCTAGTGATAATTTAATAGGAGCCAGGGTAGTTCCTTAGCATAAAACTCTCTGAATATTTTTATTTATTTTTACCCATCACCTTGTCTGTACTTTGGATGTTGCATTTAGAAGTACATGTAAGATCAAAAACATTTTTTAACAAAATATGTTCTCGGCTTTACTGAAGAAATTGCAGCCCCTATTTAGATAATCCTGGGGTGCAAGAATTGTGTGACAGCCTAAGCTAGTTTTCAGGCAGCTCTTATTTTAAGTTAAGAAAATAACCACTTCTTACAATGTCTAATTATGGTTTATATTTCCTGGATATCACAGAACACAATGGGAAGTTTCACCTGGAAAGAATAAATCGAGTTGTCTCTTCTGTAGGAGTAGGCAGTGAGATGAGCAGGGTGGTTTACCCTTTACTGTATTGATGATTTAATTTTGGTTTTGTTCTGTTCATTGGATTGGGTTTTTTATTTGGTTGGAAATTTTTTTTTAGTGCTTTTATTGTTTGGTTGGTTTTGGTTGGTTGGTTGGTTTTTTTCCCATGCATTTTGATTTGTTTTCTTGTTTCTTTTAATTTAAATGAGAGTATTTAGTGAAAGAGAAGGTAATTGGAAGAATAGCTGCTGATTTTCTAGCATTTATACCCAATGTACAGTATAATTTTTATTGTATTTAGCTGAATGTTAGAAGTCAAGTTGCATCGGGTTGATTTTCAGTACCTTATGAGTCTTTGGGAGAAAAAGACTAATAAAAATGTAGCCTTTGAAAAAATGAAAGTGAAGTATAACTCAAAATAGACTGCCAGAGGGAAACCTCTGAGCATATACCCACTTCTGTTCTTTGTAAAATGCAAGGCTTGATATTCTACAGCTTTACTGAATGACCATTTTTCCTTTTTAATTTTTCATTTAAGAGGAGTGAAGGAAAGTGATGTCTCCAGAGGTGTATTGTAAAACTGAACAGCTCCAGTGGAACAGTCTGCCTTTCTCAGTTTTTGATTTCCCAGCTCTTAAATGAAAACAATGCAAAAAAAACAAAAAAAAACCCAACAAAAACAAAAAAAATTTGCCTCTTCCTTGTTCTGAAAAATGCTTTCTTCCAGATTGTAATAACAATTGTATTTTGGCACATGCACTAATTCTTGTTGTTCAAAATCTTCTGACAAAGAAATATGGGGAACTGAATGAAAAATTTTGCTGTAGTGCTATAAATGTCCATGACTCAATGGCTGGGGTTTTGTGGGGTCTTCTGAAGGCAGTTTGTTTAAACCCACAGTAATTGTTTATACCACATTCCAGCAGATTCATCATTCAGTAACCCATAAAAGATGGGAATTGGTTCAGCTGGTACTGGAAGAGCATGAGATTGGCTTAGGAGTAGCAGGAAAACCTCACTTGATCACAAATAACTTCTTTCCTAAGATATGATGACCTAGGATATGATGATGATTCTATATTTCCAAGACACTACTTGTAAAGAAATTTGCTAGGATTGAGGCTGAGGAAAAAAGTCAAAATGACAAATCTATCTTGCAAGTTTAATCTTGGTAAGTGCTCATCAATATATGTGGAAAGCAAATAAAAGTGTTCAGCTAGAAGCCTTGACTGGTAATTTTGCCTCCTATGGTAATTTTGGTTCTTATGGCTTTGAATGCATTTGAAGCTTTCAACAATATTTTCTGTTTTGTAGCAGAGAAATAGTAGAAAAATCAAGAAAAGAAGGATGTAATCTCAGTTTATATGTATTACTAGGTTTAAGAATTATCTTTGAATTGCCTTTTTATTCTATTAAGAGTTTCTGTAGTGGTCAGCTGTAGCAATTGCTTTTCCCAGTTTCTCTTTCTGGATCATTAAAATATTTTAGATTCAGAAAACTGACAGTTCTTTATATCCTCTGAGCAGAGAGGCTAATTCCTTTACCTTGAAAATCTAAGTGTTTGATGCATTAAACTCCTGTGAGTAGAAGAACTTAGGCAATGTTTATGATTTAGGTCATATTTGAGAGATTCTGGCTGCTCACATTTGCAGGTGTGGATCACTATACCACCATAAATGTCTGCACTCCAGTCTTAAAAGCTGCATTAGCTGCTGACTTTTATTTTCAGTTTCTGTGAATCAGATTATATGTAGAGATATTTGCTAAAATGCAAATAATATGACCACTGCTTTTTCACCCAGTTTAGAGTTATGCAGATGTACTCAGAGACTTTATTTTTCCAAAGATGATTGGTAGCATCCATGTCTTGCACTCATTTTGTAAATTTGTGGATGGACAATCCTGCTGAGTAAATCATTATTCCACTCCCTGCATTTTCTTGGGTTTTTTTTACATATCTGTTAATGATGCTGAAAATACCTTTGAGAGTTAAGAGAAATAATTATTGGAAGTAATTAATGTTAGTTTGAAGAAAAGTTTCAATGCCTAAAGAGTAGTAAACTATATAATAAGATGAAGGTTTTTATCTGCTGTATCTACCGAATAATTATTTATGAAAGGTTCTGATTTATGTTACATTTTATACCTTTTATATGTGCCCTGGAGAATTTTCAAGCTTTGTGAGAGGAATACACATAAGTTGCATCAATAAGTAGACTATTTGCAGAGCTTTTTTGCTTGGGTTTTTTTTTTTATATTTGCTTCTGAATGAGTATGAGAGCAATGATGCAGGAGGCATTAGTGGGAGGTTGCAACAGTATTTGCCATCAAAATTCTTCATGGCATCAATGTGAGGTAATTTTTTGTGTATACTTTTGAAAGAGAGAACCATACTGCAGAGGTGTCTCCAAACTTCTGAAGCTATATCCAGTTTAAGAAGAGAGCTCCTAGTTGAGCTCTGTAATAGAGTGTCTCCTCTGCCTCCCCCAAACAATGATCCTGATGTGGAATTGCCTTTAGAGATGCAGCATGTTGAATATCATCCCTTGTCAATCATTAATGAGGTGGTCATTTAGAAAAGAAGTGCTGGGTGAAGCCCTACCAGTGTATAAATCTTGCTTATCCATCTTGGTGTGGAAGTTAATGAATGGCCTAAAGGATCAACAGAGACTGTTTGCTCTGTCTTAAACACATCCTTCATTCAGCACAACTTCATCTTGCATAATGCCTCAAATTTTGGTGACAGAATATCTGTCTCATGAAATGGACAGCAAAGTCAAATCTAACTCTTCCCAAATTTGGATATAAATTAAAAGAGCCTAAGAGATATGTTTAGAAGATAAGATATTAAATAAATTTTGTTCAGACTTTGACCTTAATAAGCAATAATTAATAGCCAATACTAGTATATTAGATGAGTAGTGCTAAATAATTTACACTTCCTGTATCAACAGTAATTTCAATGATATGTAATGAGTAGTTTCAAAGATACAATATCCAAGAAAGGAGCTAAAGCAACACCCACAGCAGTAAAGCTTAGCTTTGAGGTTAAGTTTAGTCCTCTGTCCTTTAGGGGCACTAAGTTTCAGTTACATTCACACAATTTGGCAACTCTTGCTGAGAAATCATTCAAAGGTAAAAAATTGTAAAGAAGAGATGACTATGAATGCAATGGGAATAAAAATGAAAAGAAGATGCTTGTGTTTCTGTAGTGTTAATATTCTGTACTGTAGTGTTGATATTCTATACTGTCAGTAACTGCAGTCAACTCAGCAGGTCTCTGCAAGGTAGTGTTTTTTTAAGCATTAAACTTCTAGTTGTGCAGGTAATTTTGACTACTGCTGCAGTCCCTTTTATGATGGGCACATTTTTTAATCTCTGTGATTCTTTTCTGAGTGCTGTGTTAAGAAATCAAAGACAATTAGGGTAAAAAAACAAAGGGTTTTTTTTGGTGTAACTGCCACATGTATGTGTATCTTTATGTTTTACCAAAGTAAATAAGCAAGAATTCAGGAAAAGAAGACTTCATTTTGCTAACTTCAGATTGTGTAATCATTGATAAAACATCTACGTTGTTTCATCAGGCTGTATTTCAATAGAGGACTCTTAGATTTAGGGTTTCTGTATCTTCAGTGGCCTCTTTTTGTCTTAGGTAATCAAAGTCTCCCTGAATAATCTTGTAACGGGAAGTTAACAGGGAGTCTGTGGAATGATGACTGGATGTGAGTTAGAAATGGAAATCATATGAAAGGTACAGCATTGTTCACACATCAGGGAAAGGTGTAACATTGAAGAAGGTCCCAGGGTGGAGTGCAAGTGGTCTGCAAGGAATCAATTCCAAAGTGGTTCCCTGGACAACTCTGCCTGTGAACAGCATGGGGGTGAAGACTCTATGGCCAGGCTCTGTGAATCACAGAAGAGATGGGAACCTTTTTGTGCTGTGAAAAAGAAAGCTGCATATTTGCCACCCATGGCCATGTCATTTTTTGACAAAGTACTGTCCTTTCTGCAAACTTTGCTCATTACAATGTCATTATAATATCCAAACACACCTGTGTCCCAAAACCTACCTGCTTCCAAATACGTGTGACCACCCCTCATGGAGCTTATGCTCTGAATTTCCTTTATCTGTGCTTTCAAAAGCCAAGAGAGGTAATTTTACACCAATCATAATACAGCTTTTTATGGCCACAGTTACTCTAGCTCCACCTTGAAGATAAATAATATAAAAATGGGTTAAGAAAGGGGGGAATGTCAGGAAAGACACTGTTGTGGAATCACCTCCAGTGATCAGCTGCCAGGCTGAGCCTCCCTTCCCCTCACAGGGATGCCTTGGGGTAAGAACTGGACTTTCCTGGGAGCTTTCTCAGAAAACTTAGAAGTCTCTCTAGAGCTGTTTTGTGACCAAACTCTATGACTTACAATATGGATACTTTCAGGAGCTTTAGAAGACAGCCCATTGACCATGGGCAATCTGTAAGGACCCGCCGTCCAGATGCTTTAACAAGTGGCCGCCGCTCACATGAACGGTTGCAAACATCTCTCCTTGAGTGCCTTGTGTGATCTCTAGCACTAAATCAACTGCAGATCTCTAGCACTAGATCAACTGCAGCCTTCACGTGGCTTGCTGGAGGAGTGAGCAGACAGCAAGTTGAGCACCAGTCAGTACATCTGTGAAACCGGATTCACGGCGCTGTATTAAAGAGCATCCTTCACGTAGCTGCCTGCAAGCACGACCAGAGGGGAGGTAGAGTGCACTGTTGAGTGTATCTGTCTTATCAGACTCATGATGCCAAGTTGGATGTCACTCAGAATCTAAGCCTAACTGCCCTCAGCCCCTCTGATACCTGAGGACAAGCTGGAACCAAAGTGGGTTTATTTTCTGCCAAATTACCTCTTAACAGAAAATTGTTGTAGTCGGCAGGATAAACTGCTGCAAAAATATGACTGTGCCCCTTCCTAGACTAGGAAGGGATGGGCCCAAAAACTTTGGAAGGATTAACAGAAACATACTCTTTCAGAGGCTTTTGGAGTTTGGCATATGAGACTCCAACTGCCAAAAGGAGCCAAGTCTGTTGGACCCCACGGGAGATTTAAAACGTATTAGTGAGACCAACTCCCAAATCCTAAATTCAGAAAATAAGGAATTTAAAATGTTACTGGCTTTGGCTCAAAGGTGACAGAGGCAATTATAGGAAAAACAAAATCTTTTACCGAGCCAAATACCATTCTCGGTCTCAGTTAAACAAATTTGCAAGTTAATACACTGTACAGATCTTGAAGCACAAAATGGAGACATAAGGAATGATGATGACAATGAATTTCTGGGGAAATAGTCTTATCATCCTTCAGAACCTGTGCCTATGTGAGCACTGATTAGAACCAAAGACACAAACAAAAGGGATGGTGATGCTCACATTGCATGTTGGGAGCATTGTTCCTGTAAGTTTTGCTTGGTCTCTGAATTAGCAGAGTCGCAGGAAAAGTATTTCAAATATGCAGAGAAATCTGAGACAGAATATGTGCATTGGATTTCCACTGGGAGGGGAGGGGGGTGAGTCTTATTAAGTGAAGAAGAAGCAGGAACCTGTAGAGATCCTGGAACGATACCCAAGGACAAGCTGGAAGGCAAGGGGGTTTATTTTCTGCCAGATTTACCTCTTAACGCAACAGAGGCTACCCCTAGCTGAATTCTGAAATTACTGTTTTGATTTTCACCTAAGGTTTGCTCAGCTAACATCCACTGATAGTTCTCCTCTTGAGCAGACATGCAATTTTTAAAAATCTTGATTCTTAACTGAATTTCATTTGTCAAGATCTCTATTTTCATTACTTCAATTTAGAAACAATTGCCATTTGTCGTACATTTATCACTATAATAGTTTATTTTTGATTCGTTTTGCCAAGTAATGTCCGTAAGGCTACATATATCTACTTTTCTTCCAATAAGTTTTGAACCTGTTAGTCAATAACAGTCAAACGATTAAATCAAATGATAAATTCTTCCCAATAACTGGATGCCTAAAAGCTTCATGGAAATCTCTGTGCCTGTAAGAGGAAGAGGACTCAAATGAGTTTTCTTCCCTGCTTCTCAGTGGGAGTGGGTAACGAAAGCAGACAAAATTTGACTAGTCTATGTTATCTGTGGCAGCAGCTGACTAGCCAGTCAGCATTGCACATAAATTCTGGATTAGTCACAGTATGTCCTGTTTGTTATCAAGTATGTCCTGTGGCAGATAGAGAAGTTAAAGAGCAAATAACACATTGGACAGGAGACCAATTCTACTGTTCATAGAAATGTAAAATAGATGTAAAAACAATTAATTAGTATAACCATTACTTTGGACCTTGATTAATGCAACCTAGTTTCCTCATTTTTTTCATAATGAAGTTTTCAATCATAAATATTCTGTTTATATGGAGAAGATTTCTTTGCATCTGAAAGGGATTGACTGTTAGGGATGAACTATAAAAACTATCATAATTTAGTTTACTCTGTGACAGTTTATGGAATTGAAGGTTCTCTGCATAAGTGGATTACATGAAAATTACATTCATAGCTTTTTTTTTTTTTTTTTTTTTTTTGCCACAGACATCATGGTTGAGGGGGGAGACATGAGCTCCTTGCTCCACAGACCTCTTTATGTTTGTATGAAGAAAGATGTTTGATTCCAGTTCAATATTCAGTAGTGCTTTGTTCTTCATCTCCCACTCTTGGATAAAGATTATTTGAGGAGTCAGCTGCATAAAACAGCTCTTACGATGCCAAAAGTTCTTTTTAACCTCAGTCAATTAGGTTTTAGATGTGAGTAGAATAAAGAAATAAACGTAATGTACTAAGATTCTGTTGAGGACAGATAGCAGAATATCAACAGTTCCTTTATTTTGCTGGTTACCATGGAAACAATCAAGTATGAGATGTTGCTGACAGAACTGCAGACTGCAGCAGCAATCATGAACATTAGAAGGGCTGTGCTTTGCACTTGATATATCGGAAAAGTAACAGTGGGCATTTTTTCTTGCATGTGGTTGTTGTTTTCAACAGGATAAGCATGGGCTAAAAAAGGGAGTGCTTGAAGTATGGATTGTTGGGTATTCAGGCTCTGGCTGTGGAAGCATTAATGCTTCTATCTCACTTTTTCTGCTGTCGCGTGTATGTTTGCACATGGTTAGGTTCATTTGGCAGAAGCTCAATGGAATATAATAGTGTAATACTTTTTATGTGAGAAGAAATGAAAATGAGATTTCGTCATGGTTCTCATGATTGATGAGTTTTGTAAAATGAGAGGGAGTCCAATTACTAAACGGTGTTTCAGGCAAAAAGATCACTGAGTTTCTCAGTCACTGCTGACTGCTAATCAATTTGTTGAGTGATGATTAAAATGTTTTGCTTTGACCTAAAATGACTTAGCAGTTTGAGTCCTAGCTAAATGACTCTTTCTGATAAGGCACCACATTCCTTTTGTGTAAATAAGCTCTCATTTCCCTGTTTGAAGAAGAAAAATTGTGAGTTGCTCTTTTAGGGTTTTATATTTCCCTCCATTTTCACCTTACTCAAAATGGGAATTCAGCACCTTCATAATACTTAGATCATTTTTTTGTTCACAAAGGTAGGAAAAGAGTAGAAATATTTTTCTAAGACCTTCCTGCTTAGCATTTTGACATGCTTATATTCTGTTTTATAAAGGGCTGTAGGGACAAGGGTGCAAAAAAGTTAATATCTATATGCAGGTGTCTTCATGTTCTATTCTAGATAACAAAATCCTAGATAAGTCAAAAGATAAAATATATTTAATTGTTATAAAAAGCTTTTGGATTTTTTTTTCTGTAAGAAAATAATGTGCCTGTATATTCCTATATTTTTTCTGTGTTGTTTAGATATTATTAGAAAATATAGTAATATCTAGTGATTGTATTACTTTATTACCAGTCCAGCACAGCAAATTCCAGAAAAAAAAAATAGAATGCTAATTGAGTGGTATCCCATATGCAGGTAGTCCAGATTTCAGTGCAGCTCTTCAGATGCATGCAGGTGATGCATGGCACGATCCAGTACCATGTAATACTTCTGTAAGATTTATCTAAGAGTCAGATAAGATCATACCCAAGTGTAATTTGTTTGGTCTGGACAAAAAAATGCTGGTACATCTAAATGTCAGGGTAATGGATAACACTGAAGATAATGAACCTTTCCCTTATAGTAACGTATGAAACCCCTGAACCCATTGCTTTTGGAAGTAGTTTTATGGTAGAAAAGCTTTGTGCACAATCAGGTATGATTCAAATACACAATTTTGGTCAAAGTCCCAGCTTAAAAACTGGAACTTTAAGTCTGTTGTTGGTCTAAAATCTGGACTTATAAATACCATTCGTGAAGTGATTCAAACCTCCCAAAAAGCTCTTAATACTCCCAAACAGGTTCATTTATGCAAAAAGTTAAATTTGCTTTAATTTTTATTTTGAGGCAACATTAGCTTAAATGAATTAGGATATATGCTAATTAGATAATTAATATATTCTAGGTTAGAGAATTGAAATGTCTTCTAACAAAATATCTTGATAATTTTTCACTAGTCTGTATTTCACTATTAAAATTGCAGAGAATGCAGTGGTAATAAATGTGTAGAATTCTTATTTCAGAGTTGATTTTCTTTTGGTTTGATCATATCTAAGAAAGTGAATAATTCAGAGCATATGGAAATCAATAAAAGTGTTACTTTCCTATATTATGGGAAAAAATAGTATTACTTATGCGGCATTCTGTTTTTCTCATTCTGAATCTAACTAAGCATTCAAACACCATAAATATTCCATTAAAATAAAATAGGTAAAGTCAAATACAGAAAGTAGTATTAAGTCTTTATCTAAGTATGAACATCTGAAGGAGCAGAACGTGTCCTACAAAAACTTTCTTGAGATGTGCATAGGGGGAGAGTCTGAATTAGCTTATCCACCACCCACCAGCAGAGTCAAGCTGTTCTTTGGAATAGTTTGCTTAGCCCACAGGCAGAAGTGGTGCCAGTGTTTCCCTCTCCACATGTACTCTGGGTAGCAGAGATTTTTTGGGAAGCCACTCTAAGGAATGCTAAGCAGCAAGTTGGAATTGCAGAGCAAGCAGACTGTTTGCTTGTGGGGAAATGACAAGCTGGCTGTGCTCAGAGAAGTAACATCTCACTTTAGCAAGATTTATTGCAGCTTCAAGCTGAAGTTTCTTGAGGAAAAAAAAAAAGAAAAAAGGAGCAGTTGTGGTGGTCTAGATCAAAGCACTGTCCTGATGATTAATTGATCTGTGTGGTATGTTCAGTTTTGTACAGGCTTGAAGAAGACAGGTAGTAGTTCCCTGCTTCAGATTTCTCATCAATCAGAAAGGATGATACTTTCCTACTTCCCTACTTTGTTATGAACAAAAATATTTGCTCACAGGGCCTCTAGGTACTTTGGGTCCATAGTACCAGGGAGAAACTTCAAATACCAATGACCACTACCTCTACATACTTGCCTAGTAACACTTTTTCATTGTGTTGTGATCTCTGCCATGACACTGGCCTGCTGATTTGTTTGAGTTTTAAACATTTCATCTATATGACACTTAAATGCCCATGAGTAGCTTCAACTTTCATTTCTGTGTGCATGCATGGAGAAGAACTTTGCAGCTTGATTTTAGCAACATCATTTCTATATATAATTACATGAAAGCCATTCCCCTTTTAAAACTACAAATTATAAAAATTCGAAAAATGTTTTACAGATCCAGTCAGCCACAGATATGTATTTAATAAGCTTTATAAGTAAATCTGTAATTAATATGTATGTTCATGTGAGATAAGTACAAATTCTCTGTACACACTGCACGATGAGGCATGTCTCCTTCTGTGTATTACCAAATACATATAATTTCCCAGTTTCCCATGATACCCTTTGTTACAGAGAAGTGGTGCAGCTTGAATATCTTGAGAAAAACCCAGATGACCTACCAGCAGAGAAGTATTTCTTTAATGAATAAGCCCTTTAATTATATCCTCGTTCTGCTATATGCTCAAGATTGTAAAATCGCTTAAGAGAAAAGTAAGTAATTGAATAGCAATTTAAGTGTGAATTTATTAAATCAATTAGATTTACCAAAGTAATTTGAGACACAGTGCAGCTATGTTGGGCACACCAAGTATATAAAAAATTTAAAATAGATGCTTGTAAGTGTAGCATAGTTTCTAATGGGAATTTGTCTTGGTTATAATAGTAAAAATGATTTATTCTGCTTGTCTTGCAAAGCTTATTCTGTAAGTTATTCTTATCCTAATAGCACCTCAGAGGTAGGTTGTTTCAGTTCAGATTGCTGGGGAATCTCTAGGCATAATAAAAGATGTAATAAACTGATGAAAATTTATAATAGGAATTCAAATATTTCTGTGCTTTTCCCCTGAAACAAACAGTATCTTCTGTATTAACCAGTTTGCTAAAGATGACCTTTACACACTGACCTCCCATGTACATTATGGTAAAATCTTCTGTCTAATGTACTCTGCAGTATTTTATATAGTACTTTAGGAAAGTAAAAGAAATTAATTTTTGCAGTTTGGTGGGTCTATATAGTGTAAGTAGCCAAAGAGGAGAGAAAATGCCTACAAGAATTTGCAACTAATAGCTGAAGAGACTAATAATCTCAAGAAATTAACTCATACAACTGTGTTACGTGCATTCTGTCACAATGTGAGAGGTGTGTCAGAAACCTCGAGGACTGAGTCTAAGGTGAGGGGTGTGACTACCTGTTCATTTCTCACCTTTCTTAGCTTCCAAATAGTGGGAGAGTGTATGTCGGTTCAGACTTACCTAGTGTGATAAGATGCTGTAGATGCAGACTTTATTGTCTCTAATGGAAGCAGGACCTCACAGTTTTCATTGTCCCTCCAGTGTGGTGATGATGTCCTTCCTCTCCTGTCTCCTGTAAAATAGCTGTGATCCTCCAGACCATCTTAGCCACATTTCCTATCCCATGAGACTGTTTCGCTGCTTTCTATCGAGATACACAAGCCTTTCCAATACAAATTTATTCTTAGGGATTTTTCTTTTCTCCACTTTCAAATGTTCTTTGACATCTGGCAATCAAAACACCAGTCCCTGTTGTTAGTTCCTTCTGCTCCACCCAGTTGCTTGGATATTCAAGGTCCTCCCCCACCACTCTGATCAATTAATATTTTCATTTAGGTTCTGAATATTAATTTTTTACTACTCTCCTCAGCCATCTGCATTCAGTAAGTTTTCTGCCTGAAAAGTATCAGGTTTGATGAATATTATTCCAGATTAATCCAATGTATACAAGATCAATGTAGGAGCTGCATATTATCATTGACATCCAAATGGGGTTGAAGAGCAAAATCAAGAATATTGTTTGCCAGAGAGTCCATGCATATTCCTGTGATATACAGTGAAGTGCCATAATAATCAAAACAGTAAGTGGTTGTGTTCAAGTTTAGCTAAATAGATTGATCACTGATTTAACTAAAAGTGAGACCTGAAAAACATTTAGTTTCAAAGCACAAAAGCAAGTAGGTGAAATAGTACTAAGACTATACACAGTTAATTTTATCTGCAGAGGGTGGTCTCAGAATACTAATATAGGCAAATACTTTTACTATCTGGTTTTAAGGCAATAAAAAAGAAGTGTTTGTAGACTACCACTATCTATATCACCTTACATACTTTGTTCTATGGCCTCTTTGGGTATTATGCAATCATTTGTGGAAGTGAAGTAATAAAACCCCTGGTCTTAAAATATTACAGCTCAATGAATTTGGAAGTATCCTGAAATTCAGATCCCTAGTTCATCAGTTACTAAGTGTTGGAGGAGCTTATGGAAAAAGTAAAGTTGAACTAAATTGCTTTATTAAGGTTCCTGTATATTTTGAATTTATGAGCACAAAGAACAATGGGATGTAGAGAATGGAAAGCTGTTGTAATGAAAATCTACATAATGTTTAATCGGTTGCTTGAATAACCAATGCAAAAAGCTGATTTGACATTATCTCTTGAACAGATATTTATGTTCAGCTGTCAGTGGTGGTTTGGGTAGAACTTTCTCTAGTTGGATAATATTAGCAGGATAATACCCCTGTCCCACAGACATTTGGGAACCAAAAATACCTGTCTCTTTGCCATGTTGGGACATCGATAGGTAGAGTTAGGTATCCTATATCTATCTGCTATCATATAACTCATGATAGCAAAATGACTTACAGTCCAAATCCTGCACCAACAAAACAAACATCAAAATCTCACATTACTGTAACTCAGGGATAGAATAAATTTGATGGAGAAGGTATCCATTACTTTTTCATCTGCAGATACAAGGGTCACAGATGCAACTAGTGCTTTCTTCTGGTGCAGTCTGACCAAATATGTGACCAGTATCTTATTAATGGATGCATTTTAGGTTTGAGATCCTAGTTTCAGTAGAAAGAGTGTGAATTCTAGGGCTAGTAGATTCTAGATTTGGACAGACGTTATTGTGAAGGTAGATCCGATCCTGTCCTTTGTACAGAAGATATCTAACAGCAGACCTTTAAAAGAATATCACCCTAATGGCACACTTGAAGCCAGTCAGGTATTGATTCAATGGTGTGGGGTAAAAAATAGAACCATTTAAAGGAGTGGACTATCTTCTTATTTCTTCTCTTACCAGATTTCTTGGGAATCTCCAAATAGCTATGGTTATTCCATAACAATATTAGTAAATAAAAAGCATTACAGTTGCAGTCAGGTGTTACTGAAAGATGACTTAAGGCTCGGCACAGTCCATCTGTCTTAGGCTTATCTGATTATTTTTCACATCCTGAAGGTAATGTTCAAACTTGTTTCCTCACATTGCCAAATTTAAGGTTGAAGGAAACTGGCCCTGTCAGAAGAGTGAGCAGGTTCCCCTGAGTACAGAATGCTAGGCTGGTGGCTCTTCACAATTTTGGTACCTTCTGTCTGGGCCACATCCTCTACTTGGAGTTCTAGAGAAGTTTAACAACAGTAACTTGAATCCTTCAAGCTCACAAACTAGCATAATAGCTAAAATTCTCACCAACTGCATTAACAATTCATTTGTGAATTGAAGGAGTCAAACATATGCATGTATTTCGTCATATATTCTTTCTATTAATGGAGCGTATTTAGTAACTTTGTTACACCATAACAGTAGTATTTCTCAGTTACTTTTAGTTGAATAAAAATACTCGTTTTGTCTTTCTGCCTGCATCAGTGCAGCTCAGGCTTCCAATGTAAATTTTGATACAAATAATGAAACTCATTTAACTTAATTTAGCAGAATACTGTATTTTAGGATACAGTTCATTTCATCCTCAAGTGGATGTCTCTCTGAATATTTGTGGTATCTAAAAAGTCACATATGCAACATAAACATAGTGGATGAGGTGTGAGTGTGCAAGGTCTAGAAATTACTAGTTCACTGCACTTAGAGGCTAAAAACAAATTTTATTCAGTTCAGTCATTACAAATGTCATTCTGACATATTGTTGACCATTTGGGAACTATGGGAGCTGAAAATTACAGTAATAGATGGTGGAGATGGGAATTATGGACCATTTATTTTATATAATGACTAATGTGGGTTTTTTCAATGCTAAGAAAAAATAACACTATGGTAGTTGATAATAATTGTTCATCTTTGCAGCTGATGGGCCAGATTTCTGAAAATCTTACTTTTGGTCAAGTTTCATTTTATTTATGTTCTAAGATGGTCAGGGTAATTATGGCTTGTTCTGTTTGCTCTTAAGAGAGTGTGATGATACTGCAGTGTAGTCTAAAGGTACCAAGCACCACAATGGTAAGAAACACTGCTTTTTTTTCTTGTCACTTTCATACATTTATAGGCTATATTGCTTTTGTTTCTTTTAAACTATGGGTCCGTGTTCTATCTTTAAACCTAAAGGTATAAAATAAGCCCTGTTGGCATTTCTTCACCTGCATTGATTTTATGATTTCTGACCAAGTGCCCGCTGTACCACAAGCAGGTAAGGCATTTGCACAGTGGCCATACACAAAGAGAATTTGTGCTTGGGAGGAAGTAGCTCAGGATTGGTAGGAAAGAACATGAGAATTGTCATAGTGAAACAGCTCTGTAATATTTCTGCTGAAAAGACTATTCTTTTTTTGGCAGTGTCTGGAACAGGGGAATCACCATGCTATGTTAAACTGTGGCAGTGACCTTTGACAATTTACATCAGCTGCAAATTTGTTAGTGTTGGGTTTGTTTTTTAAATCCCATTCTCATTTCCAGATTGTCTCTACCATTCCTTACGTTTCAAATACTAAAGATATTTGTTAGTATAAATAAACTTTAATAGTATAAATAAAGAATCTTTAAAATAAAATTTAAATAAGTGTCTGTCTCTGGAAGTCCTACCCTAGATAATATAGCAGATGTGATCAGCTACAAATACAGAATTTATATATTTAAATAAAGAACTAGAACAGCATGAAACTGAAGTTAAATTGCTAACAATTCCCAGGAAGACTTAGATAGCTAAAAGTGGGCAAAATCTGAGGTAGATCAGAGTAGAGTGAGTAGTAATATATGTTTTGTCAGAAGCAGTTGACTGGCATGTGAAGAAGTAGTAATATTTATTTTTGACATTTATATATTTATTGGAAACTAATCAGGACTTATACTGTGAATTTAGACAAGGATCAGTCTAATCCATTGTTTATGCTGCTCTTTCTACATCTCTCCTCTATACACATATTTGCTTTCCTGGCTCTGTGTGTGTGTGTGTATATGTACACTTCTCCCTACCATTCACCATTGACTTTTCCTTTCTTGAGTAGAAGTGTGTAAGGATAAATATTTTCTTATCAAACAATGTGACCCTTGTAAAATAGCACAATGTATAAAATCTCCAGTGAGGGTGAACTAAACAAAAATTCTTCCCTTACCCTGAAGAGTGTTTTTTTTCTCTTCAGCTTTTGTTAGAAGGTTTTTAATTTCATGCGGTCGAATTTTTGATGGTCAAATACAACCAAAGATCAGATCTTAGGAAACTGATCACAAAGAAAAGACAGGTATGGTAGGTGCAGTAGAAAAATGCAAGGTGGTGGTCTTTGGCTTTTTATTTTTGGCTGGTTAGTTTGCATAATAAATTCCCATTTAAAACTATTTAAACTATTCCTATTTAAAAAACTGATTGCTCTGCTTTAGCTGGAAAACGGAAGATTGTACCATAGTTTGATTGTTCCTTAGTCTTCATCTATACCTCACTTCTACTTTAACAGGTGATCCAACAGCTTGGTTTTGATTAGCTACATACTTTAACTTCCATAATTTTAATTGCCACAGACCACAGGTTGTTTTAAAATCTGGATAGCATATCCAGAATTATATAATCATACAACTGTTCTGGTTGGAAGAGACTTTCAAGGTCATCAAGTCTAATTGTTAAACCAACACTGCCAGTTCACCACCAAACCATATCCCTCAGTACAGCATCTACACAGCTTCAGGGATGGTGATCCCACCACTTCCCTAGGCAGCTTGTTCCAGGGCTTGACAGCCCTTTCAGGGAAGAATTTTTCCCCAATATCCAATCTAAACTTTTCCTGGCACAAATTGAGGCCATTTCCTCTTCATCTTTTGTTTGCTATGTGGAAAAGACTGACACACACACACACACACACCCCTCTACAACCTCCTTTCAGATATTTGGAGTGAGAAGCTCTCCTCTGAGTCTTTTTATTCTCCAGGGTAAACAACCCACAAGCTAGTGAGGTACAGTCAGTAAGGTTATCTTTCCAGAGAACATAGACTGACTGCAGAATTCATTAGGAGCCATGTCTCTATACTTTTTATCAATAGTGTCCATACAGTATCAATAACCACAGTAGTACCTTATATACATATATTTGGGGTGCCTGATCTAACATTTTTTCCTGATTAGGATGCATGACCAAAAGGGTTTTGAGACCATTGGACTAGACCATCTCCAGAAATGCTCTTCAATGACTCTGTGATTCTGAAATTAATCGGCACATCTGGTAGAAGTGTCAGGAAAGGGTTTATACGGGGAACTAATACAAAATTATTTAACGTCCTTTACTAAAATATAGAAAATATGGTACTGTAAGGAGTTGGGTTTTTTTAAATTCCAACTTATCTTGAACCATTTTTGTGAAAAAACAAATGTTCATGTTTATAGTGTTGTTTACCTACTGAATTCCCTGATAGTCAGTAAAAGTCTTCAGTCTGAGACTTTCTGGTAGTAAATAGAACAAAGGGAAAATTCCTTCAATTGTGAAGTAATATGTTTTCCTTTATTGCTTAAAAATTCCTATATAAAGGGAGAGAGAGATACCTTGTTTTTTTACACAGTTATCACATTTACACTTACATTCTTTTCCCTACTGCAGCAGTTCATCAGTGATTTAGAAAAAGTATGAAGATCCAGTTTTCAGTTTAAATCTGAGTGGTGGGAATAAGTGGAGAAGACTAAATTTTAATGTAAGTTTCTTTAGATAGTACTTAACTACAGTGTGTTCACTACACTACAGTGTGTTAAATACATTACACAAAAGAATTGTACTTAACTGCAGGCAGTATGTCTTTAGCACTCCACAAAAGTAGGTTTTTGTTTTCTCTTTCATTGCCAAGGAATTACCTTGTGAATTCAGATGAAATGTGCAATGTAACTATTTGTATTGCTTATAGGAAGATGGAAAGTTCTTAATCTTTCTTATTCTGCTACTTTTTATTTTACATTATGATCCATATTAATTTTCACTGGCCCTCTTAGGAGTACATTTATATAGCCATAGCCTAAGCTATCAGATTTTGAAGGGATATTTGGCATGCAGTTAATATTGAATCTGATTTATGCAGATTAATGCAGCAATCTGAGATGCTGTCAGATTTTTTCATTATTTGCTGTACTGTTTATGACATGAATCATTGAAGTGATCAAGGCTTTTCTGGGGTAAGTGTGATTCCACACACTATTGTCACTGAGTTGATAGTAAAGTCTCCAATTCCAAGGATAAACAGGTTCATTTTTTTTCTTTTGATTTATTATTCTCAAGTGAAATAAAATTTACAGTGTGCAGCAACCATATGTAGCACTTAAGATTTCTATGTGAAATTATGCTTACGTACAGCTCTAGGTATTTTAATCTTTGCAAATACTAATACAGAATTATCTAATTATCTTCTACAAGGCTCTAAGCAGCCTGGTCTAGTTAAGGGTGTTCCTGCTCACTGCAGGGGAGCTGGACTAGATGACCTTGGGAGGTCCCTTCCGACCCTAAACATTCTATGAGTCTATGATTCTTGTACAATAGAGAATGTTTCTTTTTTTCCCTATGGTTACAAAAGTTTAGATATTAATCATCTAGTTGTAGATCAATTTCTTTATGATGATTTAGGAAAAACATATTTTTCTCATGAGAGATGAGAGATACTACTTTAAAGACACATGCAATATTTTTTACTGCCTAAAAGCACATTTATGCAACTAAGTATACATGTTGAACAAGGTGTAAGCAATACAAGCTATTAAAAAACAGAATGTTCTATCCCCAGAACAACATGACGTGGAGGTGGTTAGAAACGAAAAAAAAATTTCTGCAGAAATCTTTTCTGTCAATAAATAAAATCAGAAACATTTTATAACACTGCTAGAGTGTTGTAGGATACTGCTCAATTATTTAATTTCTTTCGTTAGCAAGGTTTTTCATTTGCTCTCTATAATGTCCTGTGGTCTGTGACTACCATGATTTGATGGAATTTAGGAATTGTAGGAAGTCTTCCAAGGTGAGTTGAAGAGTTCAGACTCTTAAGAAACTGGATTTCAGGTTGCTTAGGGAATTATAATGTAAAGTCTTCTGGAAAACTGCCATATAACAAAGAATGGTCCAGGAAATTGTTTGAGTTCTAGAGAAAACTTAGTGAGTGCTCAGAAACAAACTATCTCTCTGTGCAGGATTTGATGGAAGATCACATGGTCTTCTTAATGAACTAAACCACAAAGTGTTCCAGATGTGTAAATTAATTAGGTTTTCAAAGGAGTATAGTCACAGAAATCAGACACTTAGAGATGATATTTGGAAAGCAAAAGCACAGCAAGATCTAAAACTGGAAAAAAATGCAAAGGACAGCAAGATAGGATTGTAACAGCTCCCAGTCAGGGAAAATGTGAGCCCTCTGATGAAATGGGTAAGACAACAACTTAGTGACAAAAAACAAAGGAGCCTGATGTGTTTGCCACTTTTCTTTTTCAAAATATGTATCTGTGATCAAAATCCATTAGAAGAAGAGAACTGAAATATAACCACTGTCAACTGCCACAGAAATGGAAGCTTTGGTAATAATGTGACTAAGCTACAATTTATTTATTTTTTTATTAATATCTTAGGAGTGTTAAATTACATAACTTAGAAAACCTAGAAAACATAATAATAAGTAGATGCTTGTGTAGTACACTTTTCTAGGTTTAGAAAAGGTGCACTAAGGATTCTCTAAACTGTCCAGAGTCAAAAGATTTACTGCTTCTGAAGGAGGGCTGGAGAACATATCTTGGATGTCCATTTTTAATCTATGGGGCAGTAAAAAGGGAGGAAGATCAAAAGAAAAACCACTCTACTGTTGATGGTAAAAAAAAACCTTACAGATTAAAAATCTTGTAGAAGCAACAGGAAGATTAACTTATTTTCTGATAGCTGAACATGATGTAATAATAGTTAAGAGTTTGGAGCTACAGGAATTCTTCATACTTATTTTTTAAATAGTTTAGAAGAGACCCATCCTTGCCATGCATGCCTTGAGAAGATGTTATTGGCATTTGTAATGGCAGAGTTATCTAGAAGCAGCATATAGGTAGTGTCTGCAATCTATATTACACTTGCTATATTACAGTATGTATATTTGTAAGTCTGTGTGACTATCTGAGAGCTTGGAGGAAGGGCAGGTTTTTATAGCTCTTACATAAGAAAGTCTAAGAAAGGTGTAAAAAGGTTTGCATTTTTTCTTCTTTTTAGTGGGATCATGGAGTGGAATAACACCGTGTCAATGTGTGATAATTGTCTAAAACCAGGTGCCTAGTTTTAATCTATCAGATTTATAAATCTATTGCTTGTGCTGATACAGAACAAGCATAATGGCCCCCCATCTCTCACAGTGATCTCTAACACATAACTGTGTAGCTGATGAATTCTGAGAAGCTAGATGTACAGTATCATGCTAACATTTATTTGTGTGAAAGATTATATCCAAACATGATTGAGTGGTCTTAGACATTACTAACAACATTTATCATAAATATGTTCGCTGAATATGTGGACACCACAAAGCTCTTATGGGCAGTATTTTTTTTTCCTGCAAAATAAGAAAAAAAATAAATCTATACCTGAAAGAGTACAAATAAATTGTTTGTATTCTAGAGTCAGATCTTGTTATGGGTGTAAAAAATGAATTGGCATTGTTTCTGTTCCTAAGTGCTTTTGTTGAAAATAAGTAATAATGTCCTTCATACCTCAAGAAATAATACCCTCATATTTAGCTCAATATTCTCTGAGCAAGCCTTAGTAGGATCTAATAGCAAAATCCTCACAGATTTATAGTTTTAACTTTCACTGCTTTGAAGGCCATTGCAACTTTACACGACTTATATTTTAAGATAAATGCTAATAAAAAACTGGCTCAATGTATTTATTTCTGTTCAGCAGTTGCCATAAGGCAGACTTTTAATATATGCTCACTGTGGCATACAGTTTATCAAACTCCTTCACTGTATCAAACACAAACATTATTCAGTTGTGTATAATAGTAGTGCACTATTTTATATGTACAATTTTAGAGTTTAGCTTTTTGGTTGGTTGAGTGAATGCTTCAAATAAGCTTTCTATCATGTGGTCTTAAACATTGTTATATGAAAAAAAGCAAGGCCATGCCCCTTGCAAAATTCCCCTAATAAGGACCACTTTTGTCTATTTGCAATTCTTTGTTGAACCACATGTCCTTCTGAAGAGTATAAATTCACCAGACAGAGTGAAAGACAAGTTTAAGAGGGAAAATAAACTTCAGATATACAGTAAAAGTAAGATTAAGACAATAATTAAATTATGTTTTAGATAAATGTCATAAAACCGAAGAAACATTTAATATGATGGATAGCACTGGTTATTATATTATGGATAACACTGAATTAAGGCTCAGAAACCTTGATTTCTCACTCTAGTTCTGCCACTGAGACATTGTGATGTCAAGACAGACACTTCTCCATTCTTTGAATTGACAGTCTCTAGAAATAAATGCATCATCTTCCTGTGTCAGATCTTTTCCGATATAATGATGTTTTTATGAGGCACCATTTCAGTTGGCTACAAACCATGGGACAAAAACACTTCAGAAATAAAAGGGGACTTTTCTTTCAGGCCTTTAATTTTCCAAAATCAGTATTACCAGTCCAACAGACAGCCCAGTTCAGATGTGGTTCCTGGTTCTCCTCTCCCATGCCTCCAGCCTGGCAGGTCACTTTCTAAGACATTTGTCTGACAGTAGAAGTTTCTTACTGTTTAGAAGATGGGGAGGGTTTCTGTAAGAGTCATCTAGTTAAAGACAATCTACCACATGTCTACTTCTTCTTTAAAAGAGGCACAGATCCAAGGTCCTGACCACTTGCAGTGATTAAGTTCCATGACTCAAAGGGTTTAACGGGTGTTGAGCCAAACACTGCCCATTGGTTTTAGTGAGATGCTAGGACTGTAACAGATGGCAAAATTTGCCTTGTGGCTCTCTGGCCTCCTTCCAAATTGGGTAATTATATTATACATAACTACAGTTATGTACAGTTTCAGTTCAGCTCAGTATTTTTCATTCCCTGAATTCCTAAGCAGCCTTCATATCTGAGGAACCTGTATTTCTGTTGTGTGTGTCATATAGATTAAATTTTTCTATAGTTAAGCCAATGTTTTTTATTTATAGCAATGTTGCCTACTCATGCTCATTGCTAAGAATCTGACTACACAGAACCAAACACAGGGCATGCCTTGAGGATCCTTGAGTCCCATTAGTTTCTAACACTTCTAATATATTGAAGTCCATTTGGAACCTTTGTTTATGTAATAGCAAATGCACTGGAACCCCACTTTCAGTCTTGCAACCCACCTGAATTAAGGATGGTGTACTTTGTAGGGGAACTTAAAGCAATCATCTTGCCATCAAGTAACGTCTTTCCTCTGGGGAAAAACAAACACACACACACACACAAGAGATTAAAAAAAACCCCTCAAGCAACAACAAAACAAACAACAGCAACAATAACAAAAAACAAACACAAAACACCCCCACAAAAACAAAACAGACAAACAAAACAACAAAAACCAAACAAACAACAAAACAAAAACTCAGACCAATGAAACACAGAATAGTATTATGTTCAAAAATGCATTACTGTTGGCTTCCTTCCCTCCTTTCAGAATTGTGGTTAGGAACAGAAGATGCAAAACAAGAAAATTCTGTTATAAGGACTATCATAAAATACAATGTGAAAGTAATATCCAGAGTAAATCATGTAAATAAAGTACATGATATTAATATCATTGTGTAGAAAAATTCACACATTCAAGCATAGACTAACAAAGCATTTGCAAAAGTAGTGATGATGATTGCAAATCCTACTAGAACTAATTCTGGGCTTAGTGAGAGCCTTGATTTTATAGCTGCTTATATTATCTTAGAAATATCCTTTTTAGAGTCCTTGAAGAATTCTCAGTCCTCCTCTAATCTCTGTCAGAGGTACCAGAGAAGCTTCACTTAAAGGTGCAGAGTTTTACCAGATATTAGGCTAATGATACTGTTTTGAGATGTTCACTACTTAGTCTTCACTATTTGACTGTAAATGTAACCTTAGTTTTATGATAAATTCATCAACAGTGAGATTCCTGTGTTCTAGTAAAAGGCATATTGAGGTCTAAGATTTGGGAATTTGAGGTCTTACAGGTCCAATAAATATTCCAAGTGATATGGAGTCCATCACATCAGAATACTTTTCCTGTGTCTGTGTATTTGTTTATTTACTTACCCTCATAACATCATCCATCATTACAAATTGTAAATTATGTGCTCCACCAAAAGTCCCCAGGTTTAACTTTTACATGTAGTTGATGCAATCAATGTAAACTTGTGTAGTTCTGTATATGCTCTGATGGAAATACTGAGAGGGACTGTATTCCTTCCCTTGCAGCTGAAGATTCGCTGTAATAAGGAGTTAAGTTCTATGCAGTGTACCCATTGAAGCCATTTATCTGAAATTCAGATATTATGTTATGAAATATAGAAAATAAGAAATTCAGAGCATAACATCAAGGATTCCAGAGGTCATGATTAGGATAGTTCTATATCTTTAGCCTTCTTAATTACTCCACTTTTTAAAAGAGTTTTATTTGCTTGGCTACTTTACTGTGACTAAACTATCTGGCTGGAATATGTTTTATTATTTCTTAGGGACTGTGCTAACATGGCTCATTTTTGTGGCTTTTGTTTGCAATAAACTTTCTGTACTGATAGTTAGATCCTCCCAGATGAGATGATGAGATTATTCTGGTGTAAATAGAATTTATGGAGAATGATACAGGTAGGCTTTGGATGAAAAGAGCTATTTGGTATATTTTGAGTACAGTAAACTCCCTATGTGCACTATGTGTAGGAGAATCTCTATTGTAGACTGAAAACTCATAAAGTAAAGGCAGTGATTGACTTTTCCCTCCCTCAAACTGTTGGCCATTGTCACCAGTGTCACTAGTTATTGCCAGTAATGTTCATGTGGGCTTGGAGAGGCAAATGAATCATGCTGCTGATTGTTGGAAGGTAATCTGAGAAATGAAGACAAGAGCATATGAATTTTTAAACTGAAAACTTGCCCATTACATCTTGACAAGAACTAGGAGGGCATCAAAATGTTTACACTGAGTGTCTTTTGTGTTCACTCCAGTGTGAGTCTGGTGAATACTATACCATGTCAAGTGCTGACATCACAAAGCCTGCTGTGAATAGTTCTTAGAAAACCTTCATTTTAAAGTGTAGGTTGTTCATGCTTATTTAATTTGTTTCCATTTTAAATGAATAATTTTCGCTTTTCTGAGAAAACTGCAGAAAAAAAAAAAAAAGTTTCCTTCCATTCAGAAGCTGACAAAGGTTTTTATTCTGGAAAACAAGAAGTATAACTTTATTCTTATCAGTGAACATTATCAGTTCTCTTCAGGCTCTTGCATAAAATTGTTCTTCATAGTTACTAGGATGCTTATCACTGCTATTTCTGTTGAGCTCTGATGATGGACTTCATTATCAATATTTAGTTCCCTTGGGAGAGCAATGAATTATGGATTAGCTCTAGGACAGGCACATGAGAAACATGACAAGAAAAGGTTATTAATACCTGTTTGTGGTAATGGCCCATTTAATTATGGCATACTCAGTGTTTTTTCCTTTTGCATTCTTTTTATAGGAGCCCATTCAAGTTAGGTCAAAACTTAAAAGTGAGGTTGCCCTTAGTTTGGAAATAATGCCGGGTAAACCTGCTACACCTAGTGGAAAACAATGAATTCTGTGTGCCTCCTACTTGTAGACAGAATACTTTAAAAAATCAACAATGTGGAAATGGTGTTATTTCTCCATGTTCCAAATCAGCCCAAGAGGTAGTGTTCTTTACACTGAAATACTTACATTAAGCCAAATTGCCAGTCTCTTTTCCCACCTGAGTGCTCTGTCAAGTTCACTTCTGCTATATTAATATCTCACAGCTTGGTAACCAAGTAAAATTTCAAACACAGTTTAAATAACATTCCCCTGGTTTCCAGTAGTCCTTCATTCTTTAAATCTACTGGACAAAAAGTCTACTTGATCTCATTCTGACTCTTCATAATAGGCTTAAATGTCTTACTTATGCAGGGAGAAACATGTGCAAAACTTGCAGCAAAAGAAGCAGAACTTACCTAAAGGAGAGTGAATTCACGTATGTCTGATGACCTAACATTGTCTTGGTGTTCACCTGATACATACATGTGGTGTATATGTGATGTATTTGTCTACATTATATTAATCATATGGTGTTTTTTTAACCTTATTCCATTATAGAAAGGGTATCTTTATTCAGTTCTTTAAAATTAGTTGCTACAATACCATGCAACAACAAATCTGTCAGGGTTTACTAAGCTAAATGTTGTCAGGAAAGCTGGTATGACAGCTTCTAAAAGCTCATTGTCATGCAAATGATCTGAATTTTTCTGAAAATAAGTATTTCTGATTTCTTCAACAGTGTTAGAAACTTCCAAGCCTAATATATATTTTAAAATAAATACTGGGTTAAAAAGAAAAAAAAGAAAAAGAAAAACAAAACCAAACAAAATCCCAACCCAAATAGCCAAACAAACAACAAAACAACCCTTAAACCAATCAACACACAACATCAAGAACTTCATCTGGAAAATTTGGAAAATGTATCTCCTTAAGGAATCACATGCAAAATTCCCAAAGACATGAGTTTATTCCTTTTAATTCTTTTTTTCAGAGTGGTTAACTAATTTCAGTTCCTGTCTTTCCGAACTAAAGAATCATCTAGTGAACATAAGAGGAGCTAAGGCACTGAAATTATTGTATTCAGGGTGTGATAAAAAAAGAAATACAAAAAATAACATTCTAAAGTTAGAAATACAAATAACTGTCCTAGGAGGAAAATCTGCTGTGTCAATAACGTTGACCTGACAACTGATAGTATAATTTAGCCTTTTATCCAAGGTAATCAAGTAGCAGGATCTGCAGACCAACAGTTTCTACTGTAACAACAGTCAGAAATGCAAGACAATCATAGTAACTGAAAAAATGTGCTATTTTAATGTGGAGTCATAAGAATACATGTGGAAGTCCTGCAGAACAGTTTATTCAGAGGCATTTCAGTTTTAGAAGACATTCTCTACACTTATTGCATAAAAATTATTACTCTTTAGCAACTACTGGAATGAAAACTGAACAGAAATACGTGTTTTATTTCCAGTTTGAATTGTTTTTCAAGCCACTTTTCCAATATGAGCCATAGTTCATGGCTGAATTTTATATTCTGTGATGTAAATTTCTCTCTAATGCTGAGTAAAACACATAGTCTAATTAGTGAGACAGAATAAACTGTGATTGAGTACCATTCCTAAAAATAATGAGAAAATGAGGATTTAATATATGTAATTACATCTCAGAGAACCAAACCATTGTTTTTTAATATTTTGATATATCAAACATTTTTGTTTCCATTTTTAATGACATGTTTTCAAAATTGTATTTTACGATACTTAATGTAATATGACAAATTATGAAATGCTTTTGAATTATCTTGGACAAAATTACATATTGTTAACCAACAAGAAATAATTCAGGATTCCAATCATTGTATTCTTCTTCTACTGCTTTTATCTAGAAAAGAATCGGAATATTTTTCATATAGCTTGATACCTATTGCACATTATATTCACTTCTTCCTTTGAGACTGAATTTTTTTTTCTTTAGACTAGGAATAAATGCCTCAGTCCATCAAGAATTTTCTGTAAAGTACACAAAGTCATGGAGCACTGAAATCAGCCCAGGCTCAGACTAAATGCCTTGATGAAGCCTTTGCAAAAATGTTGGTCATACATTTGTTGTTTATTTATTAAAAAAAAATTTAAAAAATTAAAAAAAAAAAAAAAAGGAAAGAAAAAACAGGGAAAACAAGAGTTTAATATATTATCAGATTTCATTGCAGAGGTTTCAGTTCAAATTACAGTTCTGAAATGAAAGTTGTATGTGGCCCATTGCTAAACTGTCCTGGTACTAAATTCCATTTGCAGTCTTGTGATGTGTATTTCACTGGCAGTGGCACATATACTGGAGCAGTATCTTAAGACAAAGAAACGTCCATATGTGATTAGAAGGAAAGTTGCATGTAATGTCCTGTTGTCCACTAAGATTTTTATGGAAGAATTTGAAGGTATCTAATGAAGTGGGATTTCTGTGTATAGCTTAGAATATACAATGCAATAAGACACATGCAACAAAATGTGACTATTTGCATGTAAGGCATACAAAGCAGAATACTACTCTTTGAAGATAAACATTTAAAAACATTGAAACTTGTCTCAAGAACAGTTTCAAATATTCTTGGATGTTACTTTGCATTGCAACTTTATATCAAAGTAAATATGTACAGGATATTTGAAAATCAGTCTATTTGCAGAGTTATTTTTTGCTAAAACAGATTTAAAAGACTGTGCCTGGATAAACAGAAAGAGAAAAAAGAAAATTTCCAAGTTCAGGTGACAAGTGTATAGGTGACACTAACAGTAGGTCTCAACAGTGATGGTAAAATAGGCAGGTTGAGTGAAGATGCACTAGGCATTTATTTACTTTGCAGTTTAAACAATAGTTATACTGAAAAAGTATTTTTAACTTTTTTTTTTTTTTTCTGTACTACATCTGTGTTTCAAATCTAAAATGCCATGTTTAGGGTCAAATGCACCAATGTTAAGACAAAGTACAGAAAAACAGTAGTGTTGCTGAAAGAAATTCACAGTCCCAGGGAAGGAACTTTATGTGGGACAGGTAGTTGCACTGTGCAT
>JANHGL010017426.1:0-65696 GCA_024611195.1 Ceyx melanurus
GGAGGGGGGCGGGGGCCCCGCGGAGCCATGCCCGCCCCGCGCAGCCGGGGCCCCGCCCAGTCACCCCTGGTGTCCGCTCACAGCCATTCCCTCCCCTCACAGCCGTGTCCCCCCTCAGTCATCTCTTGTGTCCCTTCAGCCATTCCCTCCCCTCAGTTATCTCTCCTCTCAGAGCCATGGCCCCCCTCAGACACCCCTCATGTCCCCTTACAGTCATTTCCTCCCCTCACAGCCCTTGTGCCCCCCTCAGCATCCCTCGTGTCACAGCCGTGTTGCCCCCTTAGCCAGCCCTCGACCTTCTCCAGCAGCCTCATCCTCCCCTCACAGCCCTGTCATTCCTCCTTCCCTCATCCCTAACCCTCATCCTCCCCTCGTGGCCGTGTTCCCCCTAGGTCAGCCCTCTCCTCGTTGCCCCCACTCTCTTGACACTTCCCCAGCCTTGCCTCCATTTCCCACACAACCCCTTCATGTCCCATTCTCCCTCCTTTTCCCTGGAGGAATTGGGGGGTGCCCCCCTTTCCCCCGGGGTGTTCTGCACCATGGCCCCACTCCTGCCAAGCGGCAGTGTGTGCACAGGGCTGTGGGTGTGTGCACACACCTCTCACCAGAGGGGAAATGTGAGGGCAGCCTGGTGCGGTGTGACTGGAAATTAAAGAGCTGGAATTAAGCAAAGGGAAATTTCAGCTTGGGTATTAGGGGAAGAGGAAAAAAAAAAACTTGCTTGGCTGGAGGTGGCTGCAGTTGTGCAAGAGGCTCCCTCCCCAGGGTGTCGGTGTAAACGTGGCTGCTTGACACAAAAGCTGGTAGAGGAGAGTTGTGCTGGTCCACGGGGTTGCAGGGTCAGGATGAGTCACTGATGGGGAAGAGGAGGGAGGTTGGTTGTCCCTCTGAATCGTTTTGCTGCTCACCCTGGGTGGAGCTGGTGTGAGACTTGCTACCTGCTGACAGTGACCCCAAGGCAGCCTCTGGGTGGACCCTGGCGAGCCTGGGTAACCTGGTCTGTGGGGTTACAGGCACCTCACGGGCTGGGGAGAGGTTGGCCTGGTGCCCACAGTCTGTGCAGAAAAGCCTGGCAGCCTCACAAATGTTGCAGAGCAATCTGTGACCTAGTTAACCAAGAGCTATAGATTCTATGTAGTATTCAATTGTGTTTGTCATATCTTTTGTGATGATGGATAACCAACCTGGAGTGGATTTTGGTCTGGTAAGAGGTGCCAGTAAGGAAAATGCACAGGATTTAATTAAGCAGAGTATAAATTTCCTGGGTTGATCTGCTCTCTGAGGTGCAGGCACTCAGCAGAGAGGCTGCCCCAGGTTGTACAGGAGAGGAAGTCAGAATAACACACCGAGGGCTTTCATCTGCTGTAACCTGCATTTCCAAACAGGTTTTAAAAGTCCCCTCCTGATACTTCCCATCAGTCATGAAAACAAAGGCTGAAATGCTGGGAGAATTCCAACTTCTTTGCCAGACATCCAGACACAACCAGCCCAGGGGTGTTGTTGGGCTTCTTGAGGATCCTGGGTGCTTTGCTCTGCAGCTCAGCAGCTGGGTGTTCAGAACATTCCAGCACCCAGCCCTCTCCTGCTCCTGGAGTCTGGGGGTGCCTGGGCACCCTGCAGGCTCTGCAGCTTGGAGTGTGCTGGGAATAGCTCAGGGTACCTGTGAACAACCCAGCTTCCACTGTGCAAACACACTGAAAATCCAATTGATGGAAGGGAGTGGAATTCAATCCTTTTATTTGTAGTTAATTATTTTTTAAAGATAGGATTATTGGAAGTTGTCTGGATTCAGCCCCATCTGTTTATAACAGCCATAATCAGGGCTTGGTAGCAGAGTTAAATTTTTCAAGGCTGAGAATCCATAAATACTAGTTTTATGCTGACAGCTAATTACTCTTCAAACAGAGCCCTTATTCCTTAAAAGTGCCTGCACTTGTATTTATTCAGTGAGAGAGGGACTCAAATCCAGTGCTGAGAGCTGAAGCTGAATGTGCAGAGCAAGGGATGCTGGTGCAGCCTGGGGAAGAGATAAGGTGTGAGGTTTGTTTTATGTGTTTCTGGTTGTTGCTTTTTTAGCAAATCAAAAAGATGCAGGGAAAACAAACCAGGAGAGGTTGGAGGACAAATGCTGGGTGAAAAGAGAAATGGCAAAAAAGAGTGCAAGGAAGAAAGAAGTGAAGTCATGATAAAGCATCTGGGGCAGCAACTGCTCCTCAGATGATGTGAGATGCCAGCAGAGGCAGGTAGTGGGTTTGCTGCTGGTTCAAGGTCTGTGTGCAGCAGCAAGTAGCTTTTCTAACCTGTATAATTTGCTAAAATGTGTTCCAAACTGCCCTGGTACTTCAAGTTGTGTGTGGGGTTTATTTTCCTCCCTTTTATCCCGTTCTTTCAGCTCAGCACCTGTCTAACAGGGAGAAGGGATACGGGTGGAATTTGTTGGTATTTTTCTTCCTTCGTCTGCCAGAGCCCAGATGAAAACCAGGAGAAAGAATTGGTGTGTGATCCAAGCCTAGGGCTGGTGCCCAACCTAGAGATGTGGAAACTTCCTATTTTCTAGCAGGATCCTCCAACCCAAGCAGGAATCTGAGCTGGTGTCCACTCTTGCCTGCCCAGCCTCTGAGTTCCTTGGTGCTTCAGCTAAGGAAGAGGGTGTGTCATTAGTTTCCTGGCTGCTGTGTGGCAAGTGCTGGCAAATGTGGTTCTGCTGCACGACCTCTGCTTTGTCCAGAGTGTGAAACCCCCTGCTGTGCCCTCTGCCTCCTCACCCCTGCCTGGGAGAGCTCAGGGCAGTGCTGGGGGCACTGGAGCTGTCTGCAGGGTGAAGGTTCTGCCTGGGGGTGTACATGCCTCACTCCCTCAGGCACTGGGCATGCTGTTTCCTACTGGTGTGGGAAGAAAAAGAGGTGGGTCAGCAAGTTGAGATGACCAAAAGAAGTCAGGGCTGCAGTGAGCTGATGTGGGCATGCACTGGTGGGGAGCTTAAGAGTGGCAGATGTGTGAAGCTGGACTCACCTGCTTGAAGTCAGGTTGATAAGCAGTTGTTTTCCTGAGAAGGAAAGAAGAGAGCACTTGGGCTGCCCAGGCTGCTGGCTGCAAAAGGTTGTGGGTCACCTGGAGAATTACCTGCTTTATGCTGCTGTGGGCAGCTGAGAGCTCTGGGCACTCTGACCTTTTGAAGCAAACTGCCATCAAACCAAAGAGCAAACTCCCCGTGCTTCAGGTGGGGAGATTGAAAAGGGTTTGGGATTATTCAACTCTTAAACCTACCTCTGCAAAACCTATTAGTTCTGTGACTGAGCAGTCGTGCCTGGCTTCAGGGAATAGCTGATTTCTTTTTTTTTTACATGTGCCAAATACTAATCACTGATGTTCAAAACAAAAGCAAGGAAAAAAAAGAGAAGTGGTTGTAGTCAGAAAGCTGCTGCAGAAATGCCACAGTGGGATTCCCTATTTATTTGCTCTCGACAATTTCCAGATCAAATTGGCTCAGTGAAAAGTCAAAATGATTTCCCCTCCAACTGCCTCTCCTGCAAACCCAGCCTCAGATCTGGGAAAATCAGAGCGTGTGGTTTCTGCCTTTTGCATCATAACCAGTAATAAAGATTTTGCAGTTGGAGCTGAGCTGACAGTTTTGCTGATGATGGATGAAGCAAAGCAGGGCTGCTGCTGCTGCTCTGCTGCCTTCCTGGGTCTCAGAGGTGGGGAAGCTGTGGGGAGACAGAACAGTCTGAAGTATTTTACACCAACCCTGCTAATGCCATCCAGGGTTTCAGGCCAACCACTGAACCCAGCTAGGCTAGGAAGTGCCCATCAGTGGGATTCAACCAGTTGGCTGGTGCTGCCAGTCATCAGCTGCAAGGAAACCAGGAACAGTGCAGGAGATCTGCTGGTCTTTTCTTCTTTGGGTACAAAAGGCAAGTTTTCTTGTCTGATATCTGAGAATACTCAATACCTTAACCTGAGAGTCTCTTTTGTCCTGTTCCAATAAGGGAATATGTCAAATCCAGACAGGCTTTTAGTCCTCTGCTGGGATTGTACCCTTGGCTTTGACACAGACATTCATTTCCAATACCAAAGCCTGTTTGGTTTACAGTGCAGTTCTCTTCATCCTGGCTTTTCTTCCTGCCTCCACCTTCCTTGGCCTCCCCGTGCTGTCTGTGTCCTCCTGTAACACAGCTCTGAAGATGGATTTGCTCTCCAACACCAACCCCAGGGGCCACCCGTGTCCCTGGGCTGGGTTCTCCTGCATCACTCCACAGACCAGCGGGCTGCTGCTAAGGCAGATCAGTCTCTGAAACACACAGCTCTTGACAGCCTGTCACTGAAAGATAATTGGCAAGAACCAGGGATGTTCCCAGGAGCTGAACTTCTGAGGTGGGTTGCCCAGTTGCCTTTGTTTGCCCAGCGATCCCACCTGCAGGGAGAGGTTGGTGGGGCAGAGCTGGGAGCTGCTGCCTGAATTTGTGCCGCAGCCCTGACCCCTGCTGGGAGAAGAGGCTGGTCTGGAGCTCCTTGGCTCTCACACACCTTGGAGTCCAGCCCTGGGTGTTCTGAGGGGATTTTACCCGCGGGCCTGAGCACGGGGAGCTTTGTGGTCACCAGTGGATGGAGAGCAGGGCTCGGGTCCCTCAGTCTGAGTTGCATCTCTCCAGTGAATTCACGTTATTGGTCATCCCTGAGCCATCCCATTTTTGAAGGTAGCAGTTAGAAGCTTTCAGACATCTCCCTTTCCCTACACTGTGCCACTTCCATTCTTCCATCTGGAGAAAATGCCTTTTCTTTCTGTAATCTGGGGATGAACAGTGCTACAAGCAAATAATGTCATCAGTCAGCAGCTTCACTCCGTGAGCAGCACCACGCTCAGCTCTGGGGGGAACTGCCACCTCCCCTGCACATCTTGCTCCCTGAGACCCATGGAAAACATCCCACCTTTTGTGCTGGGGATGTGAAAACCCTGTGGCTTCCACCAGCCTCACTTTGGGCACTGTGGGTACAGCAAACCCTTGGATAAATGAATGGCTGTAGTGGAATAGAAGGATGATCTCAAAGCAGTCGGGTAAACTGTGATCAGACCATCATTCTTTCTCTGGGGTAGAAATACCTTTGCAGTGAGAGAATTTCTCTGCAGTTTGAAGGCCTGGCTGGTTCTAGGCTCGCTGGAATTTTCTTTTTGCTCCATGCATTTATTTACTGAACCTATGAAAATGGTAGTACTGGGCTGTAAATCCCCCAAATGGAGCATACAGTGTGTTTTTTGCTTCACTAGCCTCCAGTGGATTCCAGCAAACAAAATTTAGACCTAACCTGTCTTAGCCTCTTTCAGCTGTAGAGTACACAGTTAATTGCCTAAAAATACATTTGTTGGTGTAATGCTGAAGCATAGAAAATGCTTCATGTGCTGCTCTCCTTGGAGGTGCCAGGGACAGCTTAGTGCACTCTGCTGCTGTGCCTCCAGCTGAGGGCATTCTGGAAGTGGGGAGCACTTGTGCAATTTGAGGACTGTTTCAGTGAAATCAGGCACTGAAAGCTCTTGTTCCACAACGGCTCCATTTGGTGCCGTTTGAAGACAATGCCCTGTTTGCATAACAGCAGAATTGCTGGAGTGGGGACTTCTCCAGGCAGATGAGAGGCAGTGAAGGAGTGCCAGTGCTGCTGCACGGGGTGGAAGGAGTTCCCAGGACACTGTTGTGCAGGAGGATCTGCACCTTGCTGAGTTACTTCAGTCAACACACAGAGGTTCTTGGAAAGCTCTGGGATAGAAAGACAAGGGGTTTAGGGCAGCAGGGCTGCAGCCTGGCTCCAGCTGCTCTGTAGCATCCTGCTGGAACCACATCCATGTGGACACAAGGTGGTGATGGTCTAAGGGGGGTAATGTGGTGCCAGTGGTGGGCTAAGCTGGGTCACCCCCCAGTTCAGCCAGTCTGGGACCTGTGTGCTGGCAGCTCTGCAGAGGCTTACTAAAAAGCAGTCATCTGGGTTAGGATTCCATCTTTCCAGAGAAAATATTTATAGACTCCTGATTGACCTTTTAATCAATGATTAAATCTGCCCCTTAATGGGAGAAAGATTTTTGTGTCTAGTGTTTTTTTCTCCTTGGGATCTGTATGCAAGGCTGTGCCCGACGATGTTCATCCATCATGTTTGTTTTACTCCATTAGTCTGCTGCTGTTTCCATTGTTTATCATTTGGGTTTGATGTTTCTGAATATGATTTTCAGTATTTAAAACTATTCAGATTTTAGATGGGAGACTGAGAGGGGGATGTATCTCAGCTGGGTCTGGTTCTGAGTATAAAACCAACATGAAGCTGTCGAGAGGAGAAAGGGGAAGGAGTGTCCCCTTCACTGCAGGGAAGAGGAAATCTCATGCTTGGAGCACTCTCAACTTGGGCAAGAGACTTAAGTTTTCATTCCCTCAAAGAAGGACTTTTCACTGGAGGCTGGGCAGGGGTTTGGCAGGGGCAAGGAGCCCCCCTCCCATGATTGCTGCCTCTGCTGCCCAGCCCCTTCGTGCTGGGGTTCATCCCATGACACAATCATGGATTTGGCAGGGCTCCAGAGGAGTTGTTGTGGGCAGTGGTGTCAGTGATCCGTGCATAACACGAGTGTATTGTGCACCCAGCCCACGGTGGGGAAGGGAGCACAGTGGAAACACTGAAGGTCTGGAGAATAAACATCTATTTACGGGACAGGGGTGTCACCCAGCAGAGCACCTAGGGCAGGACGCCGGGTCCTGGGTTGTGTCCTGAGGGCACATCCACTGTGTGGTGGTTGGCTCCCAGTGCTCACCTCTGTGCAATGGGAACAATGGGGTTTTTTAATCCCCAAGCTGATGGCAGCAGAACTGGTTCCTCTCAGGCCCTCAGCAGTCCCTGGGAGGACACTGGAGCGTAAGGAACAGCTGGAGCTTGCACTAAACTGAAGTGACTTTAGTCCTTCCCTTTTGCATCTACTTCTCTTGACAGCAGAGGCAGAGTCCCTTGGGTGCTTTTCTGCTGCAAACTGGAATCAAAGGAGAGATCTCCACGGTGTTTGGAAAGGGAAAGTGCTCTTCAGCTTTGCTCCTTCCCCTGGCAAAGGTACCAGAGCCTGGCTTTCTAGGAATGGGTGTCCTGAAACCACCTCCCCGCAGTCCCCTCATGCAGTTTGGGACTTGCCCCATCCTTGTGTTTGTGGCTCCTCCTGTGTCCCCAGTGTTCCTCTGGATGGGCCAGAGGCAGAGATCCAGCTCTGGGTGCTTGGAGCTGCTCCCCTGCCTTGGGTGGGCACTCGGGGGGTCCCTCCACCGCCCTGCTGCCAGTCTGCACTCAACTTTAGTTTCTCTGTGACCTTTACCCTCTGTCAAATCCAATTGCAGTTTTCCAGCTCAGAAGTTCCCAGGCAGGACAGGCAGACGACAGCAGAGCAGAAAACAGTTCTGGGGATTATTCGAGCTAATTGTTCCGATGCTTGTGATTGACTGGGAGCCAGGAACTCATTAGTTCTAATCTGGCTTCCAACACTTCTGTTGTATGGCCATAGAGCTGTTGTTATCTTCCTCTCTTTCTTGGTTTATTAGTGGGTAGAAGGAGATCCAAAGAACAAGGCTGCAAAGGAAAAGAAATGCAAGAGGTTTAGAAATTCTCCAGCCTCTGATGGTGCCAACAGCAGTGGCAGGGGCTGATGATTTACAGTGGAGCTGTATGTTCAGTCCATCCTAGAGAGAATCTCCTCTCTGAGAGCTGGTACTTGCTTCCCAGGAAGTCAGTGACAGAGCTCCCCCTGATTAATGGAGCAGGATGGCTCTGAAGATTCTGCCCTGAGAATTGCAGCCATGTTAGTAACGTCTGAGCAAACTGTGTTTCAAACAGGCTTCTTGCTCTAATTGTGTTAACATCATTTCCCTGGGCAGTGAAGAAAGTGCATAACCATGTACTTTGTGAAGTAACAAAAGATAATTATAATGTAATCACATTTCATCCATCCTGAAACCCTCCTGCTGTCTGGGTTAGCCAGCCTAGCTCACAAATGAAAGATTTCCTGGAGGAATGGGGTGTTTTGGGCTCAACTTCCACCTGAGCCTCCTTTTTTTCTCTGGAGTTATCTATGAAGGACCCTTATTGATGTTGATAGTTCATCCCAGTGCTAGATGACACCAAACAAATCCTTGGCTGATTTCTGGTGGTGTTTTGGCTTCCTTGAAGGCTCTCCTCCAGTTCTGAGACAGTTAGGATTGTGATTATCTTAACTCTCAGACATTTGCTCAGTAGGACAAACCAGAAGATGGATTTTTGGAAGGCAGCTCCCTGGCTGGGGTAGGATAAAGCAGTGGACATCTGTCTCCAGGGTGTTGTGGTGGTTTTGGTATTGCAGAGACCTGAAGAAACACAGTTTTGAGTTGAGTATTAGGTGAAAGTTGGTGAGTGGAGCAGAGTGAAAACTTGTTGCTCAGCCCTTGAAAGGCAGCCTGGCCAGAGCAGCTCTGCAGGAGCCACTTCTACCCTGGCAGGGCTGTGGAATCTGACCTGGGAGGTGTCTTCTGTCTCAATTTTGATGAATCCTTATGGTTCTTTTCTTTACTTTATTACCCAGATCCCTTAACTTACCATTTCTTGCTTGATTCTTTCAGCAGGTTGTTCATCACTGTCGAATGATGAGTGTCTAGGGCAGCCCTGGAATGATGCCAGGGCCAAACCCTGGTCCCTCTCCTGATGGGAGGTCAGGCAAATGCAAGTTGAATCCCCTCCTGCTGCCAGCTGAATTCTAACATTGTTCTGGTATCTGTTCCACCAACTTCATTCTTTTTTTTTTTTTTTTTTTTTTTTTACTGATCCAGTATTTTCAACCTGATTTGTATGATTTATTGTTGACTGAGGGACTCTTGGAAGAGTTTGTCAGTCTCTGGCTAATAAATTTGCTACGGTGGTCAAAGAATTTCTTACAGCACTTCTGTGAGGTGACAGCTCTGCCTTGAGGCTCTAGCAAGGCTCTGAGCGAGTTTCTTGTGTCTGTTATTAGCTATTACCTTTGATAAATTATTGGGCTAATCTCTGCTGACTACTTAATACTTGAGGATTGCTCTGTTTCTCTCCTCTGAAGTTGAAATCACAAGTGGCTCTGGAAAGGGGAGAGGAAAGAGAGGAAAGAAAAGCTCCAATCTGTCCCTCTGAGCAAGGGCTACAAAGACAGATGGGGAGCAGGTGAACCAGCAAGAAATCATTAAACTAAACTCATCCTCCCAGATCTCTCCTGTTAAGCCATCCAAGTGTGAGATCAAGCACGAGGTTTGCTGGCAGTTCTGGAGTTCTTCCTTCTCTCCTGGGCCAGCATTTGGGCTGGGACAGATCCAGCTCCCAGATGTTTCTTCTGCTCCCCAACTCCCTTCTCACGCTGCGGAACGGGAGCCACGCGGGGTGGCTCTTGGCCTGTATTTACAGGGTTGGCTTTTTTTTTTTTCTTCCTTCCTTTCCTTCCTTCAGTTACCCCATCTGCTTATGACTGCTTTTTGAAGCCATCCATGTGTCAAAAGCAGCTCCCACTTTGCCAGTGCTGGGAGGAGGGAGGCAGAGCAGACACGTGGGCCCGGAGCGAGATGCGTGTAGCCGGGTCCCCGCCAAGCCTGTCTCCCCTGTGAGAGGGCTCCTGGGCTGTCTGCAGCAGTGAGGGGCCTGTTCAGAGCTGGCATTCTCTTTTCCAGCCTGAAGAGCCCAGCTGGTCACTGTGGTGAGGTTGTGGCTGCAGCTCAGGCTGTGCTGTGAGTGGGTTTATCCCCCAGCTCCCTGCGCTGACTCGGCAGCTCCAAGTCACTCGTGGTCTAAAGCTTCCTGTGTCCCAGGCTAAGTCTGTTCCCCACAGAGGGTGTAGCTGCTTGTGAGGGTGAGCTTCCCTTTTTCTAGCTGGAAATGTTTCTTGGAGTAGAGATTTTCAGCTGGCCAACTTGGGCTGCTGGATTCAGAGCCTTACCCAGAACCTTGGCCTTCTGCTGCATCAGAATTCCCATCACTGCTTCGTGGATCTTTCTGCTGCAGGTGAGGGAAGCCTGGTGCAGTTGCCTCAGGATGGCTCTGTGGCAGATTTGTGCACAGACTCTGCTCTGTTTAGTCTTTCACTTCCATACCCACAGAGTATGCCTGCTGTGGTCCCACATCCAAGGCTTGGGAGTAGAAAGCCTTGTACCTCCTCTTTGCTTCTTTCCAGAATTGATCTTTCTGACATCCGTCCCACAGGCTACCAAACAGCTGGGCCTAATAGGTTCCAGAGACTCTTTTTTTTCTTCTTTTTATTATTTTCCTTGAAAAAGAAGAGAAAAATGTCCCCACACTCCTCTGTTTTGTTTTTTTCTTGCAATTTGCCCATTTTTGGTTAGTTATTGGTACAGCTTCTTTTAGAGCATCCCCATGGGCTCTCCAGAAATGAGAATCCTGTGCAGATGGTATCTTTAGGGAAAGAGAAAATTACTTACCTTGTCATAATGCAGGTCTGGGAAAAAACAATCTTGCTTGGTGTTTGTGTTTCCATCCACCTTCCCTTTTAAAGAGGGGATATCATGGTGAGGAGCTGATGGATTCTGAGCTGGGTGTTTAACTGATCCACGTCCATCATTCACCTGGAATGTTGGTCACTTTGAAGGAGAATCTGTAGGCTGTGTAGGGTCTGTAATTGGGGATTTAGGAAGAGCTGTGCTGTACATGCTTGAAGGGAAATAGCTGAAATGTAGGAGCCCTGGAGGCAGCCTATAGGTGTGTCACAGTGCCCAAAATCCTCAGAACTGGGGGAATTTCCTGCACAATTTCTGCTGCAGGCACAGAACTCAGGAGGGGGACTTGGGAGGTGACAAGTGAAGAAGCACAATTACTAGGTAGGTAGTTTTTTTTCCCACTTTCTTCCCTCTATAGCATGCTGGAATGAAATAGTAGTCACTAAGAAAAGCCATTACCAGACTGTCCAACCTAGAGTTAAAAGGACTTGAAAAATCCAAATAATAATGTCACCCAAGGTGTATTTCTTGCTTTCTGGCTCCACCTGCCATCCTTTGTGCTTGCAACCCCTGGCAGGAGCTGCAGAAAGAGCTGCTGCCTGTTTGACAGACATCTCCTGCTCTGCAACTTTGTTAGCTAAGAGTAATCCTGGGAAGTGAACTGTGGCATTAGAATGGAGAGGTAATGACTTGGGACATGGCAGGAGGGCTGGGGAAGGTGTTTGCTTGAGCTGGCTCTGTGAGCCTGCAAGGCTGATGTATAGATGGGAATTTGTGGTGCCTTTGCACTTCCAAAGTGTGGCATGGATGGTAATTCCCCAAACTGGCATCATGGTCAAATGTAGCACCAGTGTGATGGAGTTGGTAGGTATATTTTGAATAATTTTAAGTGTCTAGGCTTCTATTATCAGAATATTTTTTAGTATTCCAATATTTTCTTATTTTCCATTGTTAACTAAGCGTGTTCTGAGAGCTTCTACTTCAAAAGAACTTCAAAGTGCTTGAGCTGTATTCTCACAACCTAAACTTCCATTGGAGAAATCTGTTGTGGGTGGGAAATCTGAGTGATGGGAGCAGGAAATCGAATTCTGCCCAATATCAAAAAGAAATACCCAATATTTTATAAGGACTTTATTTTTTTTCTGATTTCCTCTACTTCCAGATGTTGCTCAGAGAGCTGCTGCTGCCTTCTATCTGTGGTAATAACAAGGGAGATGATAATTATTCCTTTGGTGTAGAGCTCATCTTTCTTCAAGTGCCCTCTCCTTGGTTTTTAATCTTTCCCATGTCTCTCAATTCCCTTGCTCTGTTTGCTGGCACTACAGCTTTCCTCTGCATCACATTCACTCATCAACACTGACCCCAATTTTTTTTGCAGCATGCCAAATTACCTTTTGAATATCCATCAGTGGAAGGAATCCTCCATTTCCCAGGGTCAGCTCTGTGGCTTGGGGAGTGCTGGAAACCTCCTCCCAGGGAGTGCTGGAGCAGCTGGAGAGGTTGGAGGGTTAAAAAGCTGATGGTGTCGGGGTGGCTGGGAACACAAATACCTTTTATTTTGATTAGACTTTTCCCCAAGCTTTGATTCTGGGAAGTGGAGGAGATGAGGCTACAGCTTTTCCTCAGCTCTCCACTAAATCACCCTGTGCTTTGGTCTAGACTTGCAAATTTGTTCTCCAAACCACCCTCGTCCTCTTGCAGCCTAGAATCTCATTAAGGAGCTAACTGCAAAATCAACTGCTCTTGCTGACATGTTTCCTGATTTAGATGCAGCTGGATCCAGCTGGGTCTTCATGCCTCTGATTGTCCTATCACAGGATTGCATCCTTATATTTATTTTTTTTTCCCCTCCTCTTGACACGGTTAAATCCAGTTGCATTAGGAATTTAATTAGGAGTTAGTTTAATTGTGTTTTGAGCTGTTCTTTCTCCCATTCAGCTTTCCTAGCAGGGGCTGTGAGTCAAGAAGACTCTTGAGTTCTATTTCTGTCCTTGTCACTAACACTATTGACCTTGGACTACCCTGTGCTGGGGCTTTTTTCTCTTCTCCCAGGGCAAACCAGGCTTCCAGTCCTGCTTTTTTCCTGGTTGTGGTGAGGAGGGAGTGCTCACCTCTGCCAGTCTGAGCTGAAGAGCTCTCCTTTATTCAGCTGGACCCTCTGGGAATCAAAACCAGCCATTGAAACTATTTTTTTTTTTCCTTGCAACTTGCTGGAAGGTTCCTGGTGGCTGTTTGATGGGAGGTGATTTCTTCCAAGCTCATCAAGAATTGCTCTGTTGCTTCCAGTGATGGAGATGAGTTTTCTGAGCAGTGGGTGTCCTTGGCAAAAGAGAGTGAGCTGTGAGAGCACCTGATGGCATCCAAATGCAGCCATGCCAGTTTGGAAACAAGACTTGGCCAGAAAACATCTGAAGCAAAGCCTCACTCACCTGTTGCTCCAGTGACTCTATTTACTTTTAGATAATGCAGCTTGTAACAGGTAATTCACAGTGTTTACCATCCAGTCCCAGTCAGCAGGTGTATTTACAGCCAGGAGGCTGACAAGGTTTGGATTTATTTGAGAGCTTGTCATGAAGAGCTGGAGCACGTGGGAGGAGCTGTGCACTCAGGAGGGTGCTTTGGGTGTGGAAATGGGAGCCTTTGTCTCGTGTCCAAGGGAAAATGGAGCAGAAAAGCAGTGGCAAAAGCAGCTGTCAGAGAGCTGAGGCTCTCCTGGGCTTTGGCCAGCATTCCAAATGGTGGAGGAAGAAGGTTTGCAGCAGGAATTGGGTGTGTGTTTGGAAGGCTGATCAGCCTTCTGCCCTGCTCCAGTTGAGTGTGATCCCTGTGCTCCTTTTTTCAGCCTCCCAGTATCTGAAGGAGGGGTTACAAGAAATCTGGGGAGGAACTTTTGACAAGGGTCACCCCTCCTTGTAGTGACAGGATGAGGGGTGATGGCTCCAAACTGGAAGAGGGGAGATTTGGGTTAGAAATTGGGAAGTTCTTCTCTCTGAGGGTGGTGAGACCCTGGCACAGGGTGCCCAGGGAAGCTGTGGATGCTCCAAGCCCTGGGTGTGTTCAAGGCCAGGCTGGATGGAGCTCTGAGCAACCTGCCTGTGGGAGGTGTCCCTGCCTGTGCCAGTGGGAACTGGATGAGTTTTAAGTTCTCTTCCAGCCCACCCCATTCTTTGATTCATTTAGGGAAGCAGGTGAGGTGAGATTAGCACTTCCCCAGGTGAGGCTCTGTGATGGTTAGCAGTAGTTAGAATGCCTGTGAGATGAAAATCTCTGCAGCTCCCTTTCTGTTTGATTCAAAGCCAGAAGCCAAGGTGGAAGCTCCAAACCAGGCAGGTTAGCTGGCTTGGCTCTAAATTGCTCAGGTTCCTGTTGGGATCTATTGGATTTACTGTAATCTTTAATTATAAAATGTAATTACTGGAGAATGGATTATCAATGGTGGTGTCCCTTCCTGGGGTTGCCTGGTAACATCCTTCATGTGCTGAAGCACTAGCAGTGCTGGAGTTACAGGCTTTTAAACCATCAAGTAAAAGCCTGTAGATATTTGAGTTCTGCTTAAATGGAACCTTTCAATCAACTGAGTTAACGTGCAGCTTTTTTTTTTATATATACTTATTATTTTCCTATTACATCAAAATATTCCTCAGGACAACATTCCATAGAAGGTGCCTGAGAAGTCAGTTGTGTATTCAAGATTTTCAAGTGAATTCTAGCCTTGTTAGAACATGGATATTTATATCTCTGTGTGATAATATTAACTCCAGCAACAGGCAATAAACGTGGTGCTGCTGCATTACCTTGCCCAGGCAATCCTGAGTGATACCAGTGTATGCAAGTCTGATTAGAAAAAACAAAATATCATCCATTATTCCCAATATAAATGGCTTTTTCTGAGCACATCAAGCTGACTCCTCTCTGGAAGACTTGACAGTCGTTTCTTCTTCTCTGCATTTTGTCCCCTGGCAAATGATTTTTTTATACAGCCAGGGAAAATAGATGGGCATTGTGGTGCAGGTTAAAAAGCCAAACTAGAACAGGGCTATTTTGGGGTAACAAGAAGGTTTGAGATGGGAAAGAACAGGTCGTGGTTATTAACCTTACCTGGCAACTAATCTTCCTCCAACTTAGAGAGAAAAGAAACCTGTGGGGTAATTTGAGGTGGGAGAAAACAAGTAAATATAATAGAAAAAGAGATATTTAAAATGATACCCGTGCTTTTGATTTATTTATTTAGAAAAACCCCTTCAAAGAAGAAACTTCTTAGATAGCTTAATAGTCAAATATTTGAAGGGGAGTTGAAGAAGGGAGGCTAAAGAGGCACAGAAGTGGTTATCTTGTGAAGATAATGGCTTTGTGTAATGTTCCTTGGAAGTTCTTGAGGGGTTGATTGGTTCGTATATTTAGATTTCATCTTTTAAGCATTTACTAATTATCCCAGCCTAGATGGATAAAACTAATCAAATAGCTGTTTGGAAATGCTCTGCATTTTGAAAGCTTCCTTGGTAACAAAAGGAGGAGGGTGAGTGATACTGTGGGGGATGGTTTTTCTTTCTGCATTTTGCAGATCCCTAAACCCAGGGATTTTCAGTGCTTTAGTTGCTGCACATACTAGAGAGCATCAGCTCTTCAGAGTGAAAACACTTCCTTGGTCAAGTTTTTACCCTAAACCCTGTTTCTTCATTATCTGGATCATAGAACTCACTAAATGCCTTTTTATTCCGAATTCTTCCCAACTGGAGCCTGATTTTCCATAACCTCGGGTGCTGGGGAGCTGGAAATCCCACCTCTGAGGCTCCTGTGCTGTCAGCTGGGTGGCTGCTTTTATTTGCAGAGTGTGGAGTGGTGATTTGATGGTGTGATTTGGCATATCTGGTGGCTGAAACTTTCCAAAGTAAAAAGTGACTTGGAGATGATAGGAAAGAAGGAGCAATCTGACAAATTAATTTATACATTTGGGAGTCTGGGCTGTAAATCAGCTGAAAGCCAAGGTGATTAGAATTTCAGGGCCAAATAGATAATGGTTTATTAGGTGGCAGATGGCACACTGGGAAGGACAAAATCTAGAATTATGGAGCTATTTCCATAATTTTTTTGCAGTTCTGGTGCCATTTTTCAACTCTAAAATGGCATCGATGTGATGCTGCCGGGTTGTGATCTGTCGTGGCCAGAATGGCATCAGATCTTCACTTCTAACCCTGCTGTCTCAGCAGGAAGCTCTCTGAACCCCTCACCAGGCACACTGCCATTTTCCACCTCTCCCCCTTCTGTTATGGAGTGCTGGGGGTTGGAAGGGAGCTCTGGAGATCTTTGAGTCCAGAGCAGGGGCACCCAGGGCAGCCCACACAGGGACACATCCAGGTGGGGCTGGAATCTCTCCAGAGGAGACTCCACAGCCTCTCTGGGCAGCCTGGGCCAGCCTCTGCCACCCTCACAGGGAAGAGGTTTTTCTTCATGTTGAGGTGGAACTTTCAGTGTTCCAGTTTGTGCCCAGTGCTCCTTGTCCTGTCACAGGGCACCACTGAACAGATCCTGGCCCCTTCTCCCTGCCCCCAACCCTGCAGATATCTGGAAACATCCATCAGATCCCCTCTGGGGCTTCTCTTCTCCAGCTGAACAGCCCCAGGGCTCTCAGCCTTTCCTCAGAATGATGTTCCAGTCCCTGCATCATCTTTGCAGCCTTCCCTGAACTCTCTCTGGTATTTCCCTGTCCATTTTGAACTGGGGAGCCCAGCACTGGACCCCACACTCAGAGGTGGCCTCACTAGGGCAGAGGGGCAGGAGACCCTCCCTCAACCTGCTGGCCTGGCATTTGGAAGGCTCTGAAAGCTCCAGCCCAGTCCTCTGGAGCTGTATAAATATGGAGTCCCCACTTTTAGAAACTTGATGAATCTCTTCCGTGGTTTGGAAGTCAAAGGGCTAAATTTGGATTGGAGAGGCAGCTGCAGAAAGCCAGAACAGGCAGGATGGAGCAGATGCTTTTGGCTTTTAAACTCCTCCAGTTGCTGCTTTTGGAGCCATCATTAGAGAGCAGAGAGCTTGGGAGATGAGAAGGTACCACACTGTGTGTCTTGCCTCCCAAATACCCACAGTTTCCGAGCAGGGAGCAAAGTCCTGTTCCTGTAAAGGAAAACTGAGAACCCTTTGGGAGTGCCAGGCAGCACATCCAGGCTCATCCATCTTCCCTCAGTGGTCAGTCAGGACAGAACAGAGCTGGAGAGCTAAGGACACTGCAGCCAGCACAGCCCAAGGAATCATTCAATACTTGGAATTTTTTGCCACACCATGAAAAAAGCAGTTTAAGTGGTTGAATAGGGAAAAGAAGAATAAACTTCTTTATTCAGGTTGTGGTGTGTGAGGTGAGCTGCTTTGGGCTTCGTGCAGTCCCTCCTGGGTGGGAAGACAGGAGAGGAGATTTCCCTGGTTAGGGTGTGAGTTGGAAGTTTTCTTGCCTGTGGTGGAGGTGTCAGCAAACTGGATCCCAGACACATGGCTGTGCCACTGTGCAGAGCTGCCTGGGTTCACTCCTGGGGTTTGAAGAAGAAACTTTCAGAAGTTGGAGGGGTTCAAAAAGTTGAAGGAAGGAAACAACTTGAACATTTCATACTCGGCTTAAAACGTGGCCAGTTGAGAATGACAACGTTAGGAGTTTTCTGCAGCAAAACAGAGTCATTTCCACATCCTTTCTGGGTCCTCCTTCCTCAGCTGTGCTTTAGAGCAGGGAGCTGAGCAGCTTGGCTGGCTGCTTCCTCCCTGCTGCATTGCTAAAAGAGGAGAACTTTATCCCATTTAGGAGAATGCTGCCCCTGGAAAAAAAAAACCACCCAGAGATGCAGCAAAAATGAGATTAACATCTTGAATCATCCGATTGAGATGTGTTTGAGTGAATTCATGGAGGGTTTATTCTCTTTATTTTTCCTCCCTCTGATCATTATTGAGTTTCCTCAGAGCAGAGCTGCTCCAGTGACTAATTCATCCCACACTGAGTTTTGAAAACCCAACTTGCCTTTATTTGTTTGTCCAGCATTCCTTCTCCTGGTGGTGTTGGAGCCCTGAGTGTTATCAATCAAGTTCAGCAAATGTTTATTCTCAGCCTTATGACCAGCTCTGTGAAACTTTACTTTGGAAGCTTGATGTTTAAAAAAGAGCTGGGGGGGGGGGGGAAGGAGGGGGAAATCTGGTGATGTGGCTTTTTGTGTATGTGCACTAATGAAGGAGGATACTGCCAGAGGCTGCAGTGTTGGGTTTGTGAAACACAGCTGGGGGGGAAGGACAAAAAGAAGAATTGAAGGAGGAATTTCAGACCAGAGTAACCTGCATTTTCTGACCCTGAACCAGAGCAGCAAATGCTGCTGCAAACACTAGACAGGGGCACTCTGTGGAGGGAAGGAGTTGTTTTAAACTGTCATTTTCTCTCAAATGTCTTGTTTGAGTGAAGCATTTTAGAAGACTCTTTATCTTTTGAGTGGCATTGGAGAATATTGTCAATCCTCTGAAGCTGCCTTTTTCCCCTTTGTTATCTGACTCTTTTTCCAGGGATTGAATCAAAGGATGTGCAGGTCACTGTGATGCTGAGGCCAGAACTGCTCAGAGTGAAGCTGTGTGGATTATAAAAGGGAGATTTATTTCAGGCACTCCTTAGAAGCTGACAAGTCTTAGTCTCCTCTTGCTGAAGAGAGGATCCTTGTAGGTGTAATTTTTCCAAGCAGCTGGAGCCAGAGGGGCAGGAGGACAGGAGAAGCTGTGTGAGTGTTGGAACTTGCACAAACACTCTGCCTTGTAATCCTCAGGGAAAGGTTAATGTGCTGAGCCCTGGCAGGACAGTTCAGATGTCCCAGAAGGAATTGTTTGAGTTGGAAAAGCTTTCTCAGGAATCACCCAGCCCATCAGCAGGACTCTCTTTAAGAAAGCAGTTTGGGGTTTTGGTAGGAAGATGTCAAAATGCCATCAATTCCCTTTTCTCCTTCATGAATTTATACTGTGAATGAACAGAAAATTTCAGTGCAGCCCTTAAAGACCAGTTTCTTCCTCTGCTGACCCCAGTGTTCAGCTCTGCTTTGCTGCAAGGTGGGCAGGTGGTGGGTGGGTTTACAGTTCATTATCACTATCCTAAAGAGATGTGGGAACTCAGAAGGTATCATTCCTCTACTTTGGGATCTTTTTAGGGAGCTTTGGCCTCACATTTTTTGCCCCTTTGAAACGCTCCACGGAAGAAGGTCAGAAAGTCAGAGATGGAGATACCTTCCTAAAACTCCCACTTGGTTTTGCCCAGCCTGGGGGAAAAGCAGCCTCTGAGTGTGCTGGATACTGTGGTACTCCTGAAATGGCCGTTCCCAGCTTCCCCAGCAGGGTGATGAGCTGGAGACTGCAGCAAACTGCAGAACACGGCCCCCTTCAAGTGCTGAGGGTCAATCCAGGTTCTATAATCAATGGCCTGTTGACTGCTGGGTTTAGCAGTGAATAGGAAACTCCCTGATTCATTCCCAGAGCTGAAGTTCAGTCCTGTGAAGCACTTTCATTCTGTTTCTTTCCAGATGATGAAGTTTGCTTGGGACAACTACAAACAGTACGCCCTGGGGAAGAACGAGCTGCGGCCGCTGAGCAAGAACGGCCACATTGGCAACATGTTTGGTGAGTCCTGCTCCATCCCTGCTCCAGTCCAGTGTGCTCCAGTGAATTCATTGGATTTCCATGTCTGTTCCTTCCTCTGCAGTGCAGGGAGGGATCTGTAACAGCTCTGATTGCTTTCCCCCTTCTGTTTTTATCAAGTGGGACTCTCAATCCGGCTCCTGGGGGTTGCCCATCCAGAGCCCGTCGCTGGGCACATCCCAGTGCCCATCCAGTATCACCTCTGGGTACTGGTTGTACTGGTCTGGCACAGCCGTGGCTGAGAAAATGCTAAAAGCACCCAGGGTCTTTACTAAAACATGAAGTCAGCCCAGAGCTGACAAGGCTGCTGTTTGTCTGAGGTTGTAGGCGTCAGGCCCTGACCAAACTCAGCATTTTTCCTCCCGTGGCTCCACTGGTGAGCAAGATGTGAATTCCATGAAATATTGAGGGAGTGAATCAATATTGAAGACTCTTTATACTCTGTGCTTACTGGCTTGGCTAATTTTACTCGTTAGCAGATTACCTGGTTTTTATGTGAGCCACTTAAGAGAATTTCAGTGTTAGTCCCCTGCTTATCCTGGTGGGAATCTTCTTGACTTGTGGGGATAGAAATTGTCTTTTTCCTGAGCTGCACTCAAAGCATTTCCCTGCTCTGCTCACTCTGCCCAAACTTGGCCTTGCCTGCCCAGGTTGTGCTGTGGTGAGCCCACAGCAGCTGCTGTAGCAGCCCTTTCCCAGCTGTCCTCGGGGAACATCAGCTGTTCAGAGGTGTCCCAGCTTCTCTCTGCAGGAGTCTGGCTTGAAGAGATAATCTCCCAGAGTCCCTCACCCTGATGAGGGCAGAATAAAGTTCTTTAGTGGGCAAATTATGGGAAGAACCCTTGCTGCTCTGCCATGGTGCCACTGTCAGGTCCTTTCATTGCCCCAGCTAAGGCACATCTCTCTTTAGCTCCTGCAGAAGCATCAGGGGGGTTAACTCAGAGCTGGTTGTTGCATGGAAGCCACGTTAGGAGTTGCTGGATATCTGGAGGAAGCAGCTCTGGAAGTGTTCCCTGTACCAGCACAGACCATGTCTGACCCTCTGCTCTTGCCCAGTTTCACTTTGTCAGTGATTTTTGGTTGGTTTGTCCTTTGCCTTCCTTTTTCAACGCCCCAAGAATACTCAGTTTCTTACTTGAGAATTGCATTCACTTCAGCACAAAGTTAAGCATTTTGCAACTTTTCCATGCTGGCAAGCTTGTCAAAATTCCTCCAGGAGCCTGCCTGTAAACATACACAAATATTGAAAGCTCTTAAAGGCATTTATCAGGCTGAAACAATTGGCAGTACTTCTGCTTGTTTGCAGCATGCCTGTGAGCACTCTCAGAGAGGATGCTCTGGAGCACAAGGATTTGCAGCCAATGGCAGAAGAGAAGCTACGTGGCCCATTCCAGCCTCTTAATGGGTTTTTCCTCCTTTTCACTGGGGTTGCTGAAGAACAGAAGCATGAGGGTGCTGCAGCCTTCCATCCCCATTGCCTTCAGAGACCTAGAAATCAGGACAGGGCACCATTCAACTTCTTCCTTGCTGCTCATTCCCCCTCCTGTCACATCACACATGGATTTATTCCAAGCCACAGATGTCACGGAGGCAAATTGGGTGCTCTGCAGGCTGGGGGTGTCAATATTAAGCTGAGATTTCTCTGCAGCTGCTTCCATGTGGGAGGGAAGGAGCCTCTCTGGGGCTATTTTCAAGTGTGTTTGTGTGCATGAGGAGTGATGGAGCTCTTGAAGAGTGAGAGATTTTTCCTGCTGTGGATGTGATGCTCACTTGTAGCCCAGCCTTCGGTTTAGCAGCCTAACCCTGGGGGAGGTGGGGGAGCTGCTCCTTATCAAAGATTCTCTCTAATCAAAGTAGAAATACAAAATAAACATTCACCTTCTGCTCCCACATTGCCTTCTGCTTCTCTGAACAGCCACGAGCTAGCATCCCTCCCTGATGGCAGGAAAATCAGAGGCAGAAACACTCTCGTTTCTCCATCCTAGTTGATCTCCTTTGCCTTGGGAGGTGGCAGCTCACATCTGGGAGAGCATCTGGACAGCTTCCCTACTTCAGATCCAGGATCAGACCTACCCACTGTCCAAGGAAGTGCTGGGCTGCTGCTTGCACTGGAAGGCATGATGGTTTCCCTGGACATTATCCCGTGGAAATGGGTGAAGCAGCGCTACTGGGTGATATTAAGAGTAGAACCTGCACCACAAGGTTCCAGTGGGAATTCTTGTGGAATATTTGGAATCTTCTGCAGAGTTTCTCTCAGCTAACTCAGGGAAAACCTGCAGTGTCAGAACCAGGCCCCAAACCTGTTCGTTTAGAACTATTTCAGAACACAGCTTGGCTGGAAGGCTGGAGATCCACCAGCACCTGCTGTGTCCACAGTGCTGATCTGATGATTTTAACCCTTCCCACCCCAGCATCTCATGTTGTGAGCACGAGATGAATTCCAGTTTGCAAAGCATGCGGAATTCCTTGGAGCGAGGCCGCTGGAGAGGGCGAGCGTGTTCTGGAGCACTGCAGTTGAAATGCACCTGTCACCCTGAGAGCCAGCTTCAGAGAGCTCCATTATTATTCTGCCTGCTCCCCGGGTCTGTCATAGCCACTTATTTTTCTGACAAAATGTTTTGAAAATCCTGTTAGCTTTACAGAGTTTCTGTGGCTACGGCAGAGCGAGCGGCTCCTGCTTCTGCTCATGCATCAGCTGAATTGTCAGTTACGTTTTGATTGCACAGTCTTTTAACAATGATAAGGTAAGAAGCCTGATTTTCAGATATCTCTTGAAGTGTGCAGTGCTGCCAGCAGAAGATTCCTCCTTTGACTTATAACCTGAGCCAATTTGCTCTGGATTCAGTGACAGCAAGTAAATACGGAACCTTGCTGTGCTGTTAGGCAGTAATTTTTCACCACTTAGCTGCACATTAGAATATTAATTTCAGGATAAAAATAGCAATCCTTAACTAGGTTTCCCCTTTTTTTTTTTTTTTTCCTCTCTCCCCACTTGAAAAATTCTGAATTGCCCTGTCACAGCCATTGCTCCTCTCAGCAGATGCTGAATTTGTGCATCTTCGTGAGGCTCTGAAGCTTCCTCTGATGTGAATCCGTGTGACAACTGTCACATCTAGGACACAGCCAGGTCACCAGAGCTGGATGCAGAAGATCTGACAGCAGCTGGATGTGAGGATGTAAGGTGTTTAAACTCCATCTTTGTGTAGGGCCCTCTGTGGTGTTCCATGTTGGATTGTTGGGTGACAGTGCACAGGCTGGGAGGATCAGGTTTGTCTACTCAGCTCAGACTTTGTCCTGAACTGTCCTGACAGCTCGTTTGGAAGAGAGGAGGTCATTGGTCTCAGTTGTCTGGAAATAGTCCTATTTTGGCTCTCCAGGATAAAAAAAGGGTTCGAAGTGGCTGGGGAGGAAGAGCAGTGACCACATGAATACATCAGAGAGGCCTCTGTAAAGTACTAAGTTGGTTGTCCTGAGGTTCAGAAACCTTCATTATTTTTATTTTCCTCCATAAATGCAGCCCAATCCTGCCAGAATTTCTCACTGCAGTGTGACACTGAGATTCAAGTAACATCTCTCCACTGAACCAACACCAGGTTCAGTGTTCTTGCCACAGGAACTTCTGCCAGCAGCTCCAGTGCTCTTTGATCCCCCCACCTCAGGTGTTGGACCCAAAAGTCTCCAAGCCCCAGAGTTAGTCACTTCAACCCATCCCATCTTGTCCATTGAGCCAAACATTTTCCATAAGGCTGCTTCTTTCATGGGTGATTCAGGTAGGAAAGCGGGTAGGAAATGTGCCCATTTCTATTAGAAGCAACAGTTGAGAGATGAATATTTAATATGGGAAAGGTAATTGGATGAAAATATTAATTTAGCAACATTTTAACTACCAGAAGAGAAATTATAACCTCCAATTGTGCTGTGGCTTGGTGCAGCTTTGCTCTTCTGCCTGAGTCTCTTTTTTTTCTGGGATCACAAAATTACAAAACCCTGGAGTGTCCTTTTATGTGATTAAAATAATAATAACAATACTAATAATTGCTCTCTGAATTCATGTGCTGAATTATTCCTGCTGCCTGTCGCACATGATGTTAGAGGGTTGACTCCATGGGCTCTTTAAAGAGAAAAATCCATCATAATGAAGATGTTGCTGGAAAACTGTTGCTCCCTGGCATCATCACCTGGGGTTTGGTGGGGTTTTTTAGTTAGGCATCATGTAACCCAGTTGAATATTGTTTTCAGGAAGAGCATTTTCAGCATTTGACGTTGGCTTTTGCTGTCACTGAAATCTGTAGCAACAAACTTCTTTTCCTGTCAGCAGGAAGCAGTGAATCAGGATATCCTCCAAATATCAACCTCGTTGGAGATTGGGGCTGTGATTCATGTTGGAGTTGACATTTATCCCTGCTAGGGCTTGGGTTTGGTTTGTTGTTTTTTCCCTTGCTTTCTCCTTGCCAAAGATCACTCTTTCCAGGCACCAAGGTTGTCGTGAATACTTCAGGAGATCAGTTCCCCCTCTGCTCTCCCCTTGGGTCGTGCTGAGAACTTGGGGCTTCTTTTAAATGAGCTGCTTTGAGCAGTAGCTCCACTGAACCCTGAAACTCACACAGAGAGATTAAAGCTCATTACAGTGGCTCAGCTGATGAGCACTGACTTGTCAGCTTGAAATACTCATTTACAAAGTTTAAACAGGGAAAAAAAATCCCACAACTATTAATGTCTCATGTAGTGGCCTAGGGCCTTCTTCAGACACCTTGGCTGTCAGGTGTGGGGCTCTGCTGACTGCTCAGCTCTTTGGGCAGCATTTCTTGGAAAGATTTTCTTGGAACCAAACAGATTTGTCTCCCCTCGACTGAGATTTACATCTCTGAAAACAACAGGGGGGAAAAAAAACCCAAACCAAAGTGGGAAAATTCATTGGAGAGCAGCCTTGGCCTAAGAGGCAAAACACAGATGGACGTTCCAGGGCCTCTGTGTTCAGCCCTTTAGATCCCAGGACAGCTGCAAAGACTGGACAGCAAGGGGTTGGTCTGGGCCTGTTGTTAGCAGGAAACTGAGCAAACTTCACATTATCTCAGTGTAAAACCATTAATCATCCCCAGCCTTCCTCATGAGTTCCACGAACTTTCCATTGACCCTGAACAGTTTGGAGTTTAATGAGGCCGAAAAGCAGGAGAGTGTCTCGGGATTTATCAGAAGTGCTTTGCACAGCAAAACTGTGAGGAGAAGGAAACAAAATCCAAATTAGACATAAACAGCCAGGAAAGCAGCAAATGAAAGAAGGTTGTGGGGAGATGTTGTGACCAGAGAGGAATCTTTGGGCCCTCTCCTCAAGGTGCTGAGGAGAACACCCAGTGGTGTGGAGGAAGCCATGCATGAGCAGCCCGGTTACCATGCAGACAGGGGAACGAGCCAGCCTGGAACTATCTGATTTTACTTTTTTTTTTTCCCTTTTCTCATCCTCTAGGGACTGTATTTCAAAACACAGTGAGCTTTTCTTTAAGCTTTTTTTTTTTTTCCTTCTTAAATTGTATTTTTTTCCTCTTCAGTCACCCTGTTATGGATGTTGTTTGTGCCTCATTCCGGACACTAATTATGCGGAAATAATTGTCTAATCTTCAGAGATATTGAGCGTGTGATTAAAAGGCAGCCAACTGAGAGTGGGTGTAGTTGGACTGCTCACCAATTCTTCTCTGGATGACGGAGGCGTTGGTGGCAAGTCCACAGCAAAAGCTGAGTTGGAGGTTTGGCACTTCCATCCAACAGCCAAGCTGAGGATCTTCCCAGCACCTCTCCGTGTTGGGTTGAGAATAACACTGAATACACAACTGAATCTTGGAGCTGAGTGCCAGAACTGAAGCTCCTGACTACACAGATCCTTCTGTCTTGATCAGAATCTCTCTTTCAGGAATGCTGAGGGACGTTTCTCTTCTTGTCACCATTTGCAGTCAGATGCTTGAGGTAATTTCTGCTGCAGACACAAAGCCATTAGCCATTTTCCTATGTTAAAAAGCAGAGCAAGTTAGGAATATTTGGATTTTAAATGCCTTTTTATGTCAGAAATATCTCAAGGCTTATGGCTTTCTTATCTTTATCCCTCTGTATTTAGCTTTTCCCTGTTTATTCAGAGGAGATGGGTAGCTATAAACTGCGTGGCAAAAAAAAATCCATTTATCTTCTTTGTTTTTTAATTCCCTCCTTTTCCACTCTTGAAACTTCGGAAGAGATTAGGCAGGTCCAGAAATGGCTTTGAAGTGTTAGACTCACATTTAAAACTTAACTGTTTTATCATTTTTATTTCTTTTTTGTGCTACTGCTGAAGTTTCTTGGCACCTTCGTTATGTAGCTCATTGGATATTCATCTGGATTAGTGTTAAATTTTGACAGTTTTCTATTCCCCTTCTGGAGATCACATTCCAAATGGCTCCTGCTGCTGAATTTCCTTCTCTATGATTTCTCCAGGTACTCATTTCCAATATATTTTGGGTTTTTTTTTAAATCTCTGCTGCCTTTTGGGATGAGAGTCTCTTCCCTCACTTCATCAGCAGGTTTAACAGCATCCCGTGGGATGGCAACTTCCAGCTTGGCCACTGTGTGTTTGGGATATTGTGGTAGGCATTTGTCATTGGAAGACCTTTAGGCTTGTAGAGAATACTCTCTTCCAGCCTTTCAGGATTGTTCTCGAGAGAAAATTTTTTTGCAAGTTCAAGGAAATCCCTTAGCCTTTGCTTGAGGCATCAGAGTGAAAAATGGGGAGGATTTTTGGACTTAGAATGAAGGATGAACAATTTTACTATTCTCAAAAAAACCTGCTGCACCCTAATGAACTTCTTATGCAGCTCCCAAAAAGAAAAAAAAAAACAAGGGGAAAAATCTTCTCTAAAATGAAGGTGTTTGAAGAGACAGCTCTGAAGGCAGAGGTGGCTGCCACCCAGATTTCAATATACCCACAATATTCTTACCCTGACACAAGCACACAGTTAAGAACACTGAACTAATGCCTGTTTCTCACCCTTTTATCTGAGTGTGACTACACAAGGGTGGCATTTCTTTCCAGAGCAGGAAGAGAAAGCACAAATGATGTGAATATTGAAGTGTAAAGTGGTCCCAGATCACAGCAGTCCTGGTCATGGCTTTGATTTGTTGGTCTCTCAATTTCCAAGCTCGTGCTCTGCAAGCAAGAAACAGATAATAAAATCAGGAACAAAGAAACTGAGAATCAAGTTTTTCCCATGGATGAGAGCAGAGCAGCTTTCACTGACTTCACCAAGGTCTTCTTCAGGCATCTGAAAGTGGAAGTTGCCTTCAGGCATTAAAATTAACACCTTTGGACTAGGCCTGAACATTCCTTCTCTCTTGGCAGGCTGCATCCTGGTTGCTGTGGGAACCAGCATGTTTAATTCCCTGATTTCTGTGTACATCCAAAATGGTAACTGTGCTGTTCTCTGTCACTAAGGTAGCTTTGGGGGTTTGCAGGGAATTGGAGCCATCAGAAAGCATTTTATGGAGCACTCCCTTCCCTCAGAATCTCTTTGGTGCATCTCCAAGGGGCATCTTCCTGAGGCTTTTTGGAGACCTCGAGTTCTAATTCATCTTGGTGAGTAATCCCAGCATAAAAAGGAACAGGGAGAGGTCATTTGGTCCTTTGCTTCTGAAGCCATCCCTAAGCTAGCCCATGTTGGGGAGTCATCACCAGTGTTCTGCTTCAGTGCTTTACAGTTTGAAGGCTTGTGCTGGTGCCATGGCCCCTCTCTCCTGTGGGAAGTTAAGCTCTGACTTCTTGGGGATGTGGAGAAATCTTTCCCATCTTTTTTCAACACCTCTCTGTTTTGTTTTTTGTTTGTTTTTTTTTCTTTTTTCCAAATTCCCTTCAGCTTTCTCTTATCTAGGTGATCCTGCTCTGGCAGGGGGCTTGGACTAGATGATCTTTCTAGGTCCCTTTCAACACTTAACATTCTATGATTCTCCCCCCCAGGCTGAGCAACCCTGGACCTTTCCAGCATTAACTGTAAGTCACATTCCATGGCCTTCTCATGCTGATCCCCTCCAGAGGCTGCAGGTGAGCCAGGTGTTTCCTGAAGCAGACAGGGAGCTGCAGGGGACACAGCCAGTGGGCCCAGCCTGAGGTGGGATCTGCTGCTTCCTGCAACACCCCAGCACTGGTGATGGGAGCTGAGTTAGTGATCTGCTGGAGCTGGGTGCTGGTTTCTGCAGAGCTGTCTGACCATCTATTCCTTCTGCTTCATGGCTCATTGTTCCACCCTCAGGGTGAAATAGGCTGTGTGTCCCTTATCAAGTTGCATCCTGGTGATTTCAGGCTGTTTTCCCTATTTGTGAAGATTATTTTGTTATCCTGTCAAGTAACATACTGGAGAGGATTTGGAGTCTTTCAGCCAGGGTCTTGTTGGTGTGATTTGAGCAAGAGAGGAGAGAAAAGGAAGAATGTGGACAGATGGTTCCAAGTGGTGGAGTATCTGTGGTTTAATGTGTTCCTGCTCATCAGCTCAGGCATGGTAATGGATCATTTGCATTCTCCTGACCCATTGCATTAATAAATAAAACATATTTAGATTCTTCCACTGTTGATTATTAGGGATTTTAGCTCAGTCTGTGAGCAGTAACTGGAGTGGGTTGATAGCAGGTGTCCAGGCCCAGCACCTCCCTTTCTGTTTCATACTGAACGTTATCAAGCCCATTGACTTTATTTTGAGGCAAAAAGCAGTTTCATTCTCCAGCTCTGAATTCTTCTCTCACCTGGCTTTGTATTAAGGAGCAGATATTTCTGCTCCCACACCAGGAGAGGTGATGTTTGCCTGTCTGGGCTGTAGATAACACCACGTTGGGTCTGAGGAGCTGCATAACCCAAAGTAGAGTGTGCTGGCTGCTCTGCAGCCCCATCCAGAGCATGTCTGGCTGGAGGGGAAAATGCCATCCAGGGTTATAAGCTGCATCTCTCTTCCTGTGCTGTCATAACACATCTGCCACATCCACTCTTTGGGAAGAGTGTTGGGAAGATAGAAGGGCACCTTCTTCTTCATTATGATAATGAAGCATCTCTCCTTTGAATGCTGAGATGAATTCTCAGTCTCTGCTCATTAACTGTTGTCCTCAGAGCTGATGGGCACTGGTTGTGGGTAGGAAGTGTGTGTTTAATAGGCCTGTTGGGACTCCTCATGTGAAATGATGCAAGTCCTCGAGGAGATAAGTGAGGGAGTAATAAAGAGCATGTAATCAGGTTACCTTTAACCAGCCTAAAATTAATTTCAACCACCCAGCAGAGGAGAGACCAGCAGGATTTTGCCCCACCAGTATTGCTGCTGTTGTCTTCTGCTTAACCTCCTTGAACTGTTCCTCCCAGAATCACTCCTGGCTTGTCAAATGACTGATCTTTGCCAGCAGTAATTACCTCTGCCTGGCTGACATCTGAGCCCTGTTGCCCAAACAAAAGAGAGAACCTCTTTCCCAAAGGAGCATTTGAATGATGATTGCTTTCCATTTTCTGCTGAGCTCTCCAGAGCCAACAGACTCTGCCTGGAATAGACCCTGAGTGTCCTGGGAAACAGATCAGATACATGGTGTTTGGAGGGGGTGGATTTGCAGCATCTCTCCTGTAGGACTCCTCCCTAGGACTGTGGTCTCTCCTCAGGACTGTGGTCTCTCCTCAGGACTGTGTTCTCTCCTCAGGACTGTGTTCTCTCCTCAGGATTGTGTTCCTGAGGCTCAGGCAATCTGTGTCCTTCTCTGTGACACTGGTGAATGGAAGCAGTTGGATTGGAGCTCCAGGAGGTTGGAGTCATGTGGAGACAGGACTGTGCCTGTTGTTGGATCACTAAATGATGAAAGGCACTTGGAGAAACTGGGGAAAAGAGGATTAAACTGGGGAGCTGCTGCCAACTATTAAATACTTCAGAATCAGCTGGCAATAGGTGCTTAGCAGGGATCTTCTCTCCCCTTTCACTGAAGGAAATAATGACCTGAAGTTACTGTTCCTGTGACAAGCAATACATTCCTATGCTGAACACCTTTCTCTTGTGCTTTTTTTTTATTTTCCCAGTGCATAATAAGAATATTTCTGCTCTGTTCCCACCAGCCTGATCTCCTCCAGACAGTCTTTGCCACGTTCCTAAATGAGCACGAGCCTTCTCTTCTCACTCACCCATCACTTGCTCAGGAGAGAACTGCCACTGCTAGTTCAGTTTGAATGATAGACTTAATTCTTCAGGGGAAATGGATATTTGAAAAACATGAGTGGTTTCTAATCCAAAAAAAGCTCTTTTTTTTTTCCCCCCAGCTGGAACACATTCTGTATTAAATTTGATCATAGCAGCCTAAAAGCCAACACTTCAAGATGCTTCTGTGTGCTGCCAGCTTTCCCTCCGAGCTGTGTGCCACATGTGCTGACACCCATTGTGAAGTGCAGGTGGATCTGTGACTCACTACCTTGGAAAACTGCTCCTGTTGACACCAAAAAAGCAGATTGAGCTATCTCCTGGGCCAGATGTTTGGGCTCCTTGCCTTTAGGTAGGGGGTGGGTCACCCTCTTTGGCTCTTTCTGGTACATTTTAGTCACTTGGCAAGCTCTGGTGTAGGCTCTGCTCCTTCTGAGCCACGTGCTCCAGGATTAGATGCTCTCCTGTTCCTAAGCATCTTTTCAGGGAGTGATCAGCACTTTGACCTTTCCTTGGCTGGGGCAAGTGATGTTATCCACCCTGCAGTGTAGGGTTTGAGTTCTGTAGGTGTGAAGCTCCTAGAGCAGCAGTAACCTCAGTGTTGTCTTGAGCGATGCCTCACGTCTAGTAAAATGCACTGGTTGCTGATTGATCCAGTAAGGATTTCTTCCAGAACTGCAAGAAAATTAGCATCTCTGACATCAGATAATTGATAGCTGAAGAGATTAGTAACCAGCTGGTAGCCTACAAAGCAGGGTCATCATTCTGTCAGCTACCAGAGCTAAATCTATCAGGAATCATGAAGTGGAAGAGATCAGTCGTGGCACATCAGTATGAACTGAATTGGAGGGCGGTTTGTGTCTTGGGGTGATGGAGGCTGGTGTGTTGGGCTCTGGGGGGGCTTGGCACAGTTCCCCTCTGTGTCTGTTGCCCCTGCTGCTGGCAAGGACAAGCTCTGGAATCAAACCAACCAAACTAGAGCAAGTTACTGAGCTGGGGGCCAGGGTGTTGCCCCAAGACCTCCCCCAGTGGCTGTGCACAGCTGAGGCTGGCAGGGGGGCATGGGACAGAGCCCAGGGCACTGCCAGGGCGCTGCTGGTGGCCACAGAAGTCACCTCTGTGAGGCTGGTTCCTCTCTGCTGTGTTGTCACCCCCTGCTCTGTGCTGCAGGGGGGCATGTGTGGGGTGCAGAGTGTTTGGGAGGTGACCTTTTGACCAGTAGCTGGAGAGGAGAGGGAGGAAGATTAATAGGAAGAAGATGGGAAAATAACCTTGGATATGAAGTGTTTTCTGATGAGGTCCCTGAAGTGTAGGTGCAGTGGGTTATTTGGAAAGCAGAGAAAAATGAGGTTGCTCAAAAGCTAATGGACTTTTTTTTTTTTTTTAAAGTCTGCAGGAAAATGTGCTGATAAAAAAAGAAATAGATCTCTTCTAATTCTCAGACTACTTCTTTGTCCCCTTTATCTCTCTCTGCTGCTACCTTGTTGCTCAGATGTAATTTGTTTAGTTTACCTTAAATAAAGGGAATAAAGCTGCTGTGTGTTACAGCTATCAGGTTCACAGACAAAAACCTCAATAAATAAGACAGGGTGGCAAGGCTGTAACTCAAGTCTGGTGCTGTTGGCCTTGCAAGGCTTCATCTGCAGCAGGTAGGTGCTGCTCACAGGCAGCTGAAGGACCATCTGGGAAGGAGCCAATTGCAGAGACTTCTCAGAGAGATTTTTCTTTCATCCTGAAAAGGTCTGTAACCTGTTTCCTAGTTGAATTTGGATTTTCCGTGTAACTTGTATCAGCTGCACAAACAGAAGCAGCCCTGTCCTAGAGATCCCCCATGACTGGCTTCATCCTTTGTCATGTGGGCAGATTGTCTTTCTGCTTGGGAATTTCTTCTGGAACTGGAGTGGGATCTTCCAGGTTGCACCTCGTGCAGGGTGCCTGTGCTGGGGGACAGTTAGCAAAAGAACAATGACAATCTAAATGGGTGGGAGTGTCTCTGTGTGGCCAGCACTGAGGCAGAGGAGGATGAGGAGGATGGATGGAGATGGGAAGGGCAGGACAGAGGATGGTGAGGGAACTAAATGTGATCAGTGGCAGAGGGGAGGCAGCAGCTACTGGGGAAGGGCACAAGGGGCTGGTTTTTCCTGGTGGGGAGGCAGCTTCTGCCTTGCTGTCTGTTGCCTCTTGTTTCTTCTCTTGCTGTAACTGGTACTGAGTAGAACAGGACAAAACTTTGGCTGGCAGAAGAAGCTAAGGCCCAGAGTTCTGGCCTAAACCCAGATCCTATCTGAGGACTTCCAGGCTCCCAACCACTTGTTCTGCCTGACCCAGAGCTCTCTGTGGAGCCAACTGACAAACCTGAGCTGCAGAGCAGATTTTGCAAGGAACTGTGCTGTGATTTTCACAGTTGACTTTGTTGCCAAGATAATCCTGAGCTGTGTAAAAAGTCCGTGTGCAGCTTTCCTCCAGGCTTGCCCAGGATGCCACCACCCAGAAGCTGGCTGCTGACGTGGCCTCAGGCTGCTCCCAGGCTGCTCAGACAAATCTCTGGCTAAATGTCAGGAGTTCAGGCTGGTCTCTGAGCTTTTGCAGTGAGAAAAGAAGCAGCAAAGCAGCAGCACTGGGAGATGGTTGCTTTGCAGCCTCCTGCTTTAACAAGGTGCTGATTTTAATCAAAGCCAAGTGAAGCTTTTGAAGCTGCAGTCCCAGCAGAACCAGCAGAAGGGATCTCAGTGTTTGCTGTTCTTGTTTTGCCCTCCTGTCACCTGTGCCCCAAGAGGTGAAGATAAATAACCAGGAACAACTGGAGTCTTTTGTGCCTCAACAGTTAACAAGTTCATCATGTTTCCTTTGGAACGGCATCCTAATTTTTATTCCAAACAAGATTTCAGCACTAATTTTTGTTTTGACAAATACGATTTGACATAAGAACAGTGGGAGTCAAGACCTTTCATTTTTGATGTAGGTTTACATGGCACTGATCTCAATTCCTCTCCCTTTTGCTCTTGCCTTTCAATTGTCAACTGGGCTATTAAAATTAGCAAAAAAAAAAAAAAAAGCCATTTGAAAGTCTCTGTTCTGCAGCATTTCAGCAGTGCTGCTGGATGCAGGATGGAGTGTGATAGTTCCTAATGGCTCGTGCTGCTCATTTGAAGCCCTGGCACAATGCATTACTGGACAGATTATTTTTTTTTCCAATGGCTTTGTGGAAACCCAAGGATTGGGTTTCTCTTCACTGAGGAACTTCACAACGGGTTATGCCAAATATATAAAATATATATGCCAAATGGAAGGAGCAGCCCTCCCTGGATCTTAGTCTCCATGACATCAGAGGCAGTGTTCCTTCACCTCCTTGCCTGTGCTGTGGCAGTGCCTGCTGCTGGGTGTGTTGGTGAGGGTGGTTTGGCTCCCAGCCCTCTGCATGACAGACTCCTAGCAGCAGCAGCAGGGCCACGTGGCTCTTAAACACCTGTGATGTGGCACAAAGAAGGGTTTTTATTCCAGCTAAATCCTGGAGATAGTGTTGAAAAGCTGCTCCTGCTGCTTGGGAATCCTTGCAGCCTTCAGGGGCTGTAGGCACAGGCTAAATGCAGAGCTCCTTGCACCTAGGGACTGAGCTGCTGAGAGCTGGGACAGGGAGGACACCTCAAAGCTTGTGTCATCTGGGGCTTGGCTGAGGGGGACTGGCCCCATCCCCTGCCAAGCCTTCGTGCTCAGTGGCTGGCTGGGATGCTGTGGGAGTTGGGCAGAGCTGCTGCTGAAAGGTTCCTCCTTCCTGAGGAGCAGGGCTGGTAAAGACCCCACTCTTAGCTCCTCATCAGCTGAAGCATCACATTGACAGCTTTCTGAATGACTCTCAAGGGACAGAATTGCAGCTGGGAGCCCTTCAAGTCTCCTATCTGGCCTGTGCTGCTCCAAGTTGGTTATTTTGGGAAGAGGGGAGTGAGGGAAGGAGACTCTTTTCTGCCCCTCCCATCACAGCTGCTCCACTTTGTCTAGAAAATCCAACATTTGCTGAGCTCTGGAGGCTGAACAGGTCCCGGGGTCAGGCCACTTGTTGGGAGAAGCAGGTGCAGGGCTGTGTGCTCAGGCTGGTAGCAAAAGCTCTTGAGCAGGTAGATCCCCAGCCTGTAAACACCTCACCCCAAAGGAGGCATTTCGTTTTGTCCAAAATGCCTCCCTAGAATTTTTCCCACCAAGAAAAAACTTGGAACAACAAAACAAAGGAAAAAAAAAATAATAACAAAACCAACCAAACAACCAAACCAAGCCAAAACCCAAACAAACACAAACCTGGATTTGATAAAGGATGCTCTTTGACCCCCAAAGTGACACCCATCAGGTAGGAGAGCTGGTTTGCTCTGTGGGAATGGAGCTGGGAAAGCCAGAGGGAAGAGAGGGAGCTCAGGTGACCCGTGTGAGGTGCTGTGGAGAGCAGGAGGGCTCTGGGGGCTGCCCTGGACTGCAGGCTGCTCAGCTGGGTGTCCCCTCTCAGCTGGCTGTCCCCTCTCAGCTGGCTGTCCCTTCTCTGCCTGCTCTGCTTCCCTCATCCCAGGGGGGTAGGATGAAGGTGAGTGGTGCAGTGGTGCCAGTGAGTCACTCTGCTGCCTGACTGCTGCCTCTTCTGCTGTCACTGAGTCCCTGGCACCTGCTCAGAGCAGCTGCCAGACCCCAGGCCTTGATCCCACTGGGAGGGGTGTGATGGGGCTCTCTTTCCAGGCTGGGAAGGTGGCAGGAGGCTCAGTCTCCATCCCAGGGGGCTGATGGATTTCCTCAGTTAAGGGCAATGCTGGAGCAGTTTGAACTGAGAGAGCAGGAGCAGAACAGGGCACCACAAACCCATTTTCTGAGCACAGTGCAAAGCACACTCTATTTTCAGCTGCCAAGGTAACACATTGAAAATACCCTGGATGCTCTTGCACGTGCTCTGCAGCCTCTTTGTTTTACATTTTCCTTGCTTCATAGCCTGCTTCTCTCCCCTTTTGCTAATTTTTTGCCCTTTCCTTCAGTCCCTGCTCACTCCTCAGTCACGTAGCTGCAGTTGAGATCTCCCCAGGCCTGTGTGTCTCAGCTTGCTGCTGCCTGCCTGTGGGTGCAGAGAGGTTCTTCCCAGCTGAAGGTTTCACCTTGGCTGCAAGAACCACATGAGAAGCTGTGGCTTTCTCTGCTGTGACTGTCTCCTGTTCTGTGTAGCTCCCACAGAGAGCTAAACCCAGGGCAGCACCAGGGCTCTCCTGATAAAAGGCCATTCTTTGGTGTCAAGACTTTTGTCTTCTGCTCTGTCCATCATCTTCCTAGAAAACTTCATCCTGTCCTCTGGTCCCCTTGTAATGGCTCAGCTGTGCTCTGTGAGCAACAGCTGGATCAACCTCCCAGCCCAGCACAAGCTGGGGCCACCCCTCCTTGTTCCCAGGCAGGGCCGGGTGCTCAGAACCCGAGCAGATGCACAGTGTGGGTTTGGTGCCTGATGAAAAGCTTCAGTCAGATGGAAGCTTCAGTGCTCCACTGCTGCTCAAACAGAGCAGCTTCTGTTGTGTACCTGCCATGGTGTGCTTGATCGGCCTGTTTCTGCTGAAATTGGGGGGTTTGGTTTGCAGATAATGGGCAGCTAAAAGGAAGTTTCCAGATGCAGCAGGTTCTGATGGTTACCACAGTTATACTTAGGCCCTGCTTGGGGCTGCTTTTCAAGCCTTAATTAGCCCTGCCATGTTTGGCAGGTGGTAGGCTGGATCTTCTCCTCCCTTTAACCTGTCCCTCGGGATGGAGCCTGTTCCCATTTCTCCTCCACATGCTGGCTTGCTGGGACACTGGAGAGCAGGGCACCCTGGCACACGTGCAAATGGGTGAATCTTGTCCAAGTGCCAGGGCCCGGCTGCTGCTTTTGCTCTCCCCACTTGCCTGCTGTGGAGCTTTTCACCCTCTCCAGTCCTCATCCAGCAGTGTGAGCTCCCAGTCACTAGGGACCTGTGTGTGGGGGGCAGAGGAGCCCCAGGCTGCAGTGGCAGCTCTTCTCTCATGCCCCGTGGGTGCAGAGAGCCTGGCTGGCAGCTCCCAGGGTAGCCTGGCAGGGGTTTGTTCTGCTCTGGTCCTTTGGGAATGCTTTGGAAGGCATTTGCCAGCTCTGGGATTTCTCCCTTCTGAGACTCCTGCTGGGCTGGCCCTGGGGAAACAGTGTGTGCAAAGCCATCTGTGGAGTGCTGCTCCATCCAGCACCTTTCAGTGTGGTCACTGGTTAATGAAGGTTTGCTGCTGCTTTCTGGGGCAGTGTTCAGAGCCTCCTTGCTCTGGGTGTGTGGAGGAGGAACAGAGCAGCCTTGTTGCCTACGCGGATGTCTCCATTCTTCTCTTGCACAAAGGGGCAGATGCTCTTGTGCCTTGGGTCAGGGTGGCACAGACCCTCCCTCGGCTCAAGAAGAGATGAACCTTTGTGTTGCCACCAGAGCTGCTGCTCCTGCTGAGCTGCTGGTCTCTCCCAGATGGAGCTGCAGGCAGAGAGAGGCTCTGCTACTTGCTGCACAGGAGCTGCCCTGCAGCCCTTCAGGTAGGAATGTCCCTAGAGAAGCATCCCTGCCTTCTCCCCAGTGTCTCACTTCTTCCTACAGCTCCCAGCTCTTCCTGCTGGTCCCAGCAGAGGGTTCCTCTGCCATCAGGATGTCTCACCAGGCAGTGTAGGACCCCAGAGCTGTGCCCAGCAGACACGTCTCCCCTTTGGCATCACTGAGGTGACCCAGGCAAGGTCTGTGCCCCTCCAGACCAGTTCTGCAGCTGGTGGGACTTTGACAGCACGGGGAGCTCCCCTTTGAGGAGAGGTGAGGAGCTCAGACACAGCCCAGCTGCCACTGGCTGCCATCACAAGGGTTTCTTTGGAGGGTTTCTTGGTTTCTACTTGAAAATTCCCTCAGAGAGGGAGTACAATGAGGCTGAAACCAGTCATTTAGAGAGGGGAGTGTCAGCAAGAGTCAAAAGTGACAGAGCAGGTTTTGATTCCTTCTCCTTTTGAAGCTGCTTCCCCTTTGATTATATCCCTCCCATTAGAATGTGTAGAGCTGGAAAGGTGATTATTTTTTTAACACCTCTCAAAAGCAGCGTGTCAAGCAAATGGCACCTCCAGCATCACACACGGGCCCCCAGTGTGTGGAGAGAGTGTAATAAACACCCCAGGATGTGTACAGCAGCAGCCCTTGGCAGCTCAGTGTCAGCAGAGCCTTTGGATGTCCTGTCACCAGCTCTGGCATCACTTGATGAAGCAAAACCCGAGCAGGAAGGACTGAAGATGCTCCTGTAGAGGAGTGAGGTGCCAGTGTGGAAAGGTCCTTCCAGCAGCCCATTCCTGGTGCCTGCTCTGCCCTCTGCTTGGCTGTGAGGAGGGGAAAAAGGTTCTTTATTTGAATTTTTTCATGCTCATGAGGTGGCTGTAGCTTGACAGGGTGGCTCTTGGTGTTGCCACAGACATTGTTAGCTGCAGGAAAGAGCCCAGAGCAGGAGTCAGCAGCCTGTTTTACACTAGCTTCAAAGCTGCTGCAGAAGAAAGGGAACATCCACCAGACCCTTGTACAAAACACACACAGCCTGAGGTTCTTCAGCTCGAGAGTTTGGAGGGGAATATTTAAAACAAATGTTGAAAAGGACACAAGCAGCAGGGAAGGGAGGTTTGCCCTCCCCTGTGCCAGCTACAGGGGGGGAAAGCTGAGCCACTGGGATCCCAGGCTGCTCCTAATCCCTCATGCAACTCAGGTATTTAAAGGCCTTGCTTGCTAAAAACATAAAAGGCTCTGTCAATTCAAGCTTTTTTTGGTTGGCTTTTTTTCCTTTCCTTTCTTTTTCACTTCAATTAATCATCCCAGGAAATTGTAACTTTATTGTCTCTTTGTCTCTGTTTAGCTCGAGCAAATCCAACTTTTCTCATTGTCTCTCTGCAGATTATGAAAGGCTTTGTGGGTTGTATCATCAAATTAAATCAGGACTGTTAGTGTTGCTCTCAGAATTTCTCAGTAATGGGCTGTGCCTCAGGCAGCATCACCCTTCCTGCTCTCTGGGTAATCAGGGAATGCTGGGGGTTGGGAGGGAGCTCTGGAGGTGCTGGAGTCCAACCCCCTTGGCAGAGCAGGGGCACCCAGGGCAGCCCCCACAGGAACAGAGCCAGGTGGGGCTGGAATCTCTCCAGAAGAGACTTCACAGCCTCTCTGGGCAGCCTGGGCCAGCCTCTGCCACCCTCACAGGGAAGTTTTTCCTCATGTTGAGGTGGAACTTGCAGTGTTTCCCATTGCTGCCATCACCTCTTGTCCCAGGGCACAGCTGCCAGGAGCCTGGCCCCTTCTCCCTGACCCCCACTAATCATGTTTTGCTTGGGTCCCTGTCACTCTGAGCTGCTTGGTCTCTTTGCTAAGAGGTTGTGGAGTCTCCTCTGGTCTCCAGATCTCCACAGGTCCCTTCTCTGTCCCCCACCACTCTCTGATTCTAATAGAAAGGTATCTAAAAAACAAATTATTTATCTTTTTAATGACATGATCATTAATATTGAAGAATCATTAAGGCTGATAAAAACAGCTCATGTTTGTCATGGTCACTGCCTTTGGAAAACATGCCATCCTGCTCAGGCAGGGGGGTTGGACTAGATGATCTTCTAGGTCCCTTCCAGCCCCTAATATCTGTGATTCTGTGATTCTGTGATTCATAGAGAGAGCAGCTCAGCTGTTCTGTAGAACTACCAGTTGATCCAGAGGCTGCTTGGCTCCATCTCTTGCCTTCTCAGAGATAACTCCAGTTAAACCATCACAGGCCTGCAGGAATAACTGGGTTTCCAGTGGCTGCCTCTCCTGCTTTCCCCCTTTCCCCACAGCCCCTGCTTTTGATGCAGACAGCATCTGAAAGGCAGCAATCTGGAGTTGTGCAGTGAAGTCCTGGTTGGGTTTTCATTAAAGCAATGATGTGCTGACTGGCTGAGAAGTGTCAAAACTGCAATCTTGTGCCATCAACAAAATAAAGCAGGATGCCTTTCCTACGGGAGAGGAATGCTGAGAGCAGAGCTGAGCCCTGCTCCTCTGGGGAGGCTTCTGATGGACCTGAGAGAAAAGCACTTCTTGTTTTTTCCTTAATCAAAAAAGACCAAAGGTTCCTGACACCTTTGCCTTCCTCTCCTCTCTGCAGCAGTTCCCCAGCGGAGCCTCCTGCTGCCTTTCCCTCTCCTCAGAGCTGGAATGAGCCAGGAGGTGTCTCAGGAGTGCAGGCAGCAGGAGCTGGGGGAGTCTGGGGTGGTTTGGAGAGAAGGAGCTGACCTGAGCCAGAGGAATCCACCAGGAAAAGCATCAGGAGCGTGTGTGTGGGTCTCTGTGGTTACACTGGGAAGAGGGTGATGGGGACAGGATCCATATGAGGAGTTTCTCCTGCAAAAACAAAAGCTGGAGCTCCTCCAAGTGTGGATGCTGCCAGAGATTGGGAGAGGCCTGCCTGGCAGGGGGTGGGCAGGAATGTGGCTGTGCCTGAGCAGCCTGTGTGTGGGCACTGGATGGGCAGCTTCACTCCTCTGGCTCTGCTGTGTTGCAGCCACAGAGGGATGGGGGATGGTGGGTGATGATTCCAAGCTGGAATCCTCCACGTGGGGATTTGTGTTTGCAGAGCTTCCCGGGACAGCAGCAGCCTCTGGAATTCTGGCACAAAGGGGTTTGAGTGGCAGAGAGTTTCCCACCCTCTGCTTTCCCCTGCTGGCAGTAATTGGAGGGAACCCTGAGAGCTTGAAACTCCAGCACTGAGATGTTCCAAACCCAAGGGCTGTTTACACCTCGAGTTCCATCTCATCTCTGTCTCCACACCCTCTACAGCTTCCCTGGCACGTTGTCCACAGCTTTCTGTCTCCATGGAGGTTCTCCTGGGGTCCATTTGCACAGGAGAACACTTGGCATGGAGGTTTTTTTTTGCATGAATGACAGAGTTGGTCCAAAGACATGGTTGGCATTTGCTTCACCTGCACGTGTCCCATCACACGTATAAATGTCAGGCCTTTGAAATGGGGCCTCTCTAAAACAGCCCAGTTTGGGCAGCAGAGCTCACTAGTCCTGCTAGAAGACCTCATCCATGGCCAAGCTGGATCCCATCCAGACACTCCCAGTACTGGGACTGGAAGCTGCTGCCTGTCCCAGCCCCTGCAGGTTGGTTCAGAGCACGACTGGGGCTCCATCAAGCTCTTCTGTTTGCAATGCAGGTGGCCTAAGAGGAGCTACAGTGGTGGATGCCTTGGATACCCTGTACATCATGGAACTGGAGGAGGAATTCCAAGAAGCAAAGAAGTGGGTGGAGAAGAGCTTTGACTTGAATGTGGTGAGTCAGTTACTGGGAATGCCTGCTTGTGGCACTGTTTGGCCAGTTCTGGTCACAGCCTTGTCTAAGAATCACTTGGGGAGGGGAACTGTGAAGTCAGGGCTGGTGGGGGAAGAAACCACTCAACTCTGACTGGGATTTTTAGGGCTGCTGTGCTGATTCTCCCCAGAGTTTGCCTGGATGGATGGGGCACAGGGTCCCAGCCAGGGGCCACGAGATCAGACTCCCAGTGGCTGGCTGGAAGTGAGATTCAGTGCTTAATGGGTTTGGGGGCTTGGTCTGGGTTATAAAAGCAGCAGTAATCATTAGATTCCAAGGAAGTTTTGTTCATCAAAGAAGTTCTGTTTCATCTCAGTGAAATGTCTACCTGTAATGTCAAAACAAGTGTTACATGATGCAGATGAAGATTGAAAATGCTGAGCTCCTTGACTGAGGCCTTTGCTGGTTTGTCACTGGGATCACCTTGGCAGCAGTGGGAGCACACAGCCTGGGTTTGGAAGGCAGGAAAGGACATCAGTGGGCAGAGATGGTCACTGTCTGCAGCCCCTGGAGTTATTTTGGCCTCTTAGAGCCACAGCAGAGTTGCTGGACTCTGGGTGCAGCCTGCTGTCAAGTGAAGGGTGCTGTCCTGTCTCCCCCTGTGGCCAGGGCTGTAGCTGTGAGTGTTGGTCTCCAAGCCAGAGCTTGTAACTCATGGGGGAGCTGCTGGGGTCTCCCTGGTGGCACAGGGAGATGTTAACAGCAGAGCTGCTCACATTCCTGGCTTTGCTGGGGATTTTTTGATGCCAGCCTGGTTGTCCATCGTGGGAACAATGGCAGCAGCTGCCTTTCCAGAAAAGGAGGGTTTGGGAGAGCAGGCCTGGCATGCACATGTTTAGAAAAGGAAGAGCATCTGATAAGTTTGGTGAATGCTCTCAGTGTGTTATTGAATCGATAAACAAGGGACAACATCAACTGGGAGATAATTTATCTGGATTTCATAAAAGCTTTTAATCTTGGCCTGCAGAATAGATTGATCTGCAGAGACAAGAACGAATGCTATGGATTGATCTGTGGAGTCAGGAAGCAGAGGGAGAGAAGGAGGGGAATTAATTAAACATTGGCTCTGTACAAGGAACTCTTTAATAGTCCAGAAAAGTGAGCAGGGACTCCAAGGCCCACAAGCTCTCTCTGAAGCTGGGTGTTATGATCTACCTGATGCCTTTCCAGTCCCCACCTCGAGAAGCACTTGCTCCATCTGGGAAGCTGCAGGTACTGGGAAAGGGCAGAGGTTCAAGAGCCCCTTTGCTCAGGGCAAGTGCTGCTTGGGTGGAAGATCCTTCTGCCTTTGCTGGAGGGCAGGAACCCTTTCTCATGCAGATTCCATGGCCAGGAGCAGTCTTTTTTTAAAGACCCATTTTGAAGGAAGTTGTTTTGACTTTTGCTGGTCACCAGCTGGGCAGGTAGAGCCACCTTGTGCCAGGTGAGTGGGCTCCCTGGGGGGGATCAGTGCCCACCCGTGTCCCCTGGCTGCTGATGGGGCATGTGGATGTCACCCAGTTTGTCTCTCCCTAAGCAGGGCCATGCCAGGCTGTGCTCCTCTCTGAGTCTGCAGATGGGCAAGTCCTGGAATGGCAGAAAATCCTCCCCCCATGCAGGCAGTGCTTCCATTTTCTAACGCAGTGCCCTCTTCACAAGGAAATAAAGTCATTTTTCCACCCAGCCATACAATCTTCAACTAAAACATTTCAAGGGCCATTTTTTTACCTTAAACTAACTCCCAGCTCTTTATTTTTTTTTTTCCAAGCCAGGGTTGGGTGGCTGGAGAGTGTGTGCCATGCTGGAGGCAGTGTCAGCTGGTGACACAGGGGCGGTTTGGCTGTTGCTGTTCCCTCCAGTCTCCCACCCATCGCCGTGGAGTGAAAAGCTGTGTCGGGCTGTGGGCGAGGGCTGGGAGGCTGAAGCAGCTCCTGCAATCTGCTCCCCACAGCTGCTGGTTTGTGTGTGAGGAGCTGGCACTCAAGTGGTTGGGGGTTTTTTTGTGTGTTTTCAGAATGGAGAAGCCTCCCTGTTCGAGGTGAACATCCGCTACATCGGAGGGCTGCTGGCTGCCTACTACCTGACAGGAGAAGAGGTTGGTTCCAGCAGCTCTGCCTGTCTCTGCACTCACCAAGAAGGAATTGAAAGGGTTCTCCAGCAGCTTTTCTCTGAGCCATCTGATAATCCCTCTGTAACAACAGGCTAAACTTCTCGGGTTTATGAATATCAAAATGCCACTAATGTTCTTTTAATTAAGTCTGGCGTAATTACCTTGCACACACCGTGCATGGCTCATTACCAAAGATCTTTCCTCCTGTGGGCAATTCCAGCAAGACTGTGTTTTCAGTTGGACACATCACTCCCCAGTGAAATGCCATTTGCTGTGATCTTTGTCCTTGTTCCTTTGTATTCCAGACATGGGCAGTATTCCATCCAACATCATCCAGGTTCTGCCTCGGACTAGGGAGGGCAGCAGTTCAGTGGCAAGTGGGACAGACTCTACCTGGAGTCTCTCTGTAGCAGTGGTTGCTGGGGTACAGGGAAGGAGGGTGGCAAAGAGCCAGGGCAGGGGACCCATATCCTGCCAACTCATGGGACAAAGCTCCACAAAACATCTCCTTGCACAGTAGGGTGAGCTGAGCATCTCAGCCCCTCCTGTCATGTGGTGGAGCAGCCCTTCCATAGATGCTCCCATCCCCCAGCAGCCCTGGATAAAGCAGGAGGCTCTTCCTTCTACTGCTTTCTCTCCAGCCTGGCAGAGGCCAGGGCTTAATGCCATAATCTGTTTTATAGAGTGACTGGACAGGAATTTTACAGCTGGCTGTAGAGAGATGAAGAGATTATTCTTTTGCCCTGGAAGTCTTAGCTGAGCAGAAATTCTGATTCAAGAGGGAGCTTTGTGAGTGGAGGAACTGGAAGGGTGGCTCTTAAATGACAGGTTAGTTCTCATGCCATACATTGGTGGTGGCTGGGTGATGTCCACCATAATAGGATGGGATGGCTCATCACTGCAAAGTGGCACCGTTGATCCGTGGAGTCTCAGGAGCTGCTCTGCTACTGTAGTTGCATTTTCAATGAGTTCCAGGAATGACTTCTCTCTGTGATTTCCCTCCAGGGAAAACTCTCAAAGACTCAGTGCCCCAACTCAGGGCCTGTCTCAGTCACAACTTCCAACAGGCTGCAGATCAACAGAGCAAAAAGAAGCCACAGAATTCCTGCAGTGACCTCTTGAAGTGCAGTCAGCAGCCAGGGCAGTGCCTGTCACATACCCAGTCAGTGTCACCAGCCTGAAAGGCAAAATTCAACTCCCCATCTCTTGCTTTCCCTTCTGAAAGCTCTGTCTCCTTGTGAGTGTATCAAAGGTCTGTGGGCCCACAGGAGAGCTCAGGTTTCCTCAGTGCTGTATTTTTAGAGCAATAAATTCCTGCTTTCTGAGAACTACTATGACAGCTTGGGCTGGCAGAGGGGGGCTAGAGGTAAAAGGCTTGTGCTTTATCTCCTAAGTCACTTACAGGCTTCCCTTGATCAGGACTAATCTCTGGAGCAAAGATTAGTGCTTGTATCAGTTTGTCCCAAAATAATTGTGCATGGTGGCTTTGTGCTGCAAGCCACCATAAGCTATAATTCGATTTGAAAGCCCAAAAAGGAGACATTAGGAATGGAAAAGGAGCAGCTTAGCCATGAAACCATGAATCCTTCCTGGAGAAGAGTTGCAAGTAAAAGCTTGGTGGTTGGAAATCATGTTTTTTACAGCAGGAGATGACAACGAGCTGGGCAAACCTGTGTTGTAAAACTAACAGAGCTTCATCGTGGAAGGATTTGAATGAATTCATTTCACTTCCCTGTGTCCTCTGCCATCCTGGAAAAGGGAAGAATTTGTCCCCAGAGGGTACACTTTGGATCAGTCCCAAGCATGGAAATTTACTACTGGGGTGTTCTGAGCTCTGCTGTTTTGGGGGGCAAAAAGTGTTTTTCTGAGCTCTGCTCAGAACCCACTCACATCCAGGCAGAGGGTTTGGGACTGGTGTGCTGTGGAATTTGAGAGGATGATCAGGTTGGTACCAAAGTGCAGAGTGATTTTGGTTCAGTTCGTCACTCAGTGGAACTGGGGCAGCACTGTGTCTGAAATGGTGGATCCTCACAGTTTGTGGTTTTGGCAATTGGGCCAAATGTGTTTTTCCAAATGCTTTGTAGTTTTTTATAACACTGTGTTTGAAAAAAGGGGTTTGAAAGAATCCAGTGTGACTTGTGTTCACAGGCAGCTCCATCAACTATTTCTTCTCTCTTCTTTTACCAGGTGTTCAAGAGTAAAGCCCTGGAACTTGGAGAGAAACTTCTGCCAGCTTTTAACACCCCCACTGGCATCCCCCGTGGTGTCATCAATCTGGGCAGGCAAGACAAGTGTCCCTACCAAGCATGGCATGTCCCTGCTGACTGTAAAAACCCAGCATTCCAGCAGCAGCTCCTCAGAGCTGCCCCCTCCCCCTCTAGTGCAGATCCCTCGAGGTCTCCTTTCTTTTGCCAACTGCCAGCCAAGAGGTGCCTTGGCAGAGATGCAGGTGACTCCAGTTAAACCCAGCTGTGCCTCATCCCTTTTGGGCTCAGCCACAGTTTCTACCTCTTGGCAGGACTCCCTGCTGGAAGAGCATTTTCCTCCCTCACATTTTCTTTGCAAGGTTATTTGTAGTCTGCACGTAGCCTGTGGTGCTCTCTAGTTTTACAGTGTGCCCGGGTGTGAATTTAGCCATGGTGGGAATAATGGAGAAAGGGACTGGCTGGGGCAGGTTTGCTGCTAGAAAATGGGTTGGGAACAGATCCTCTGGTTTCCTCCCTGCTGGCTGTGCTCAGCCAGGTGTGTATCCTTCAGCTAGAGCCAGTTTGGTGTCAGGTAGGTGGTGTTCCTGTGCTGGAGGGGACTGTGGAGGCAGCTGGGTTACTTGGCTAAAGGTCTCTGAGCAAACAGAGGCAAATCTGGAAGCTGGACTCCCTGTCTCTGATCCTTGCTTGTAGACAGTGTTCCCTGCCTGTAAGGGCTCATTGGCTCATTTTGATGTCTACAAACAAATCCCCAGGGTAGAAGCTGCTGAAACAGAGCAGGAAATGTGGGTTAACAAAAGCCTTTCATCCTCACCTCTTGCAAAACTCAGGAGCAGCAGCCATGAAAGTCATTATTTATCTCTTAGCCCAAATCTCCTGTTTGGTTGGCTTGTGCCTCTGAAGCTCAGGAGCATGTTTGGCTCTCACTGATCCATTGCTCAAACATCACTGTCACCCTTCACTTCTCTTATTTGCATGTGACTCCAGTGAAAATTTGAGGCACCACCACGACTTTAATTGCCTCTTTTCACAGAAGAGACAATTCTGCTGCCTCTGTGGCTGATAAAGGCTCAGCATAGAGTAACCTTTCACAGAAATGCCAAACCCTCCCCTGCCCTTTGTGAAGACAATTGAAAAAGACTCTGTCTGCCTAGACATTCCCAAAATGTTTTGCTGATGGTCGTGACTAAGAGCAAAGAAAATCAAAGTAACACTGAGCCCACAATTCAGAACCTGTATTACTGCTTGAGCTCTGGCTTCAGGGCCATGGAAGTGCTGTGAGGGCTCCCAGTATCAATTGATTTAGGAGCTGGGATGAAGTGAGCTCAGTCTCTCCTCTGACTGCTGCAGGAACATGATGAACAGCCAGAGGCTGAAGGGGAAGGGAGTTAGTGTGAGGTAGGCTGAGCACAGTGAGGTGGGGAAGGGAGTTACTCAGTGTGAGGCAGGCTGAGCACAGTGAGGTGGGGAAGGGAGTTACTCAGTGTGAGGCAGGCTGAGCAGTGAGGTGATGCTGTCAGAGCACCTGATCCCCAAAGGTCAGAGCCAAAACAGAGCCCAGGAGAGCTCTGCAAGAAAGAATTTCTCCCCCATTCTGCTTTAGAGAGGATGTGCTAATTCCAGAGAGATCTCTCCACTGCTAAAGGAGAGTCTTGCAGCCTGAGGGGGCTTTAGGTGGTGGTAGCCTGGGGAGGTGGCTTAAGAATGAAATCCAGAAATTCAGAACAAACACAAACTGGCACAAAGCCAATTCCACTTAGCCAGTTTTTGAGGACCCAAGTACAAAGACACCCCCTCCCAGCTCTTCCTGCAGCCTGCTGCCTTTATCTCTTCCTACCACATCACAGAGCCTTTTCCTCTGGTGTCCCCTCTCCACTGATGAGCTTCCCCATGGCCTTGTTTCCACCCAGGCTCTGTGTCCTATCACACACAGCCTTGTTTTCCAGCCTGCTGGCCCAACTGCCACGTTGGCTGCCAGGTCCTAGAGAACACTGTCTTCTCAAGCTGCTGCTCTCTGCTCTCTGCCTGGCTGCTGCACTCTGATTTCTCTCTCCATGTCTCTCCCCTTCCAGGTCCCTGGCCTCTAAACCCTCTGCACCTCCAGATTTTTCCTCCCCTGGTCTCTCTTGGCTTGGCACTGTTTGGCTCCTTTTGATCTCCGTGGGGGAAGGAGATGATGGAACCATTTTCAGTCCATGCTTGCACTGCAGTGTTCTAAGGAACACCCACTTATCTGGGGGATAAAGAGAGCTCTGGACATTGTCTTTTATCTTGAAGACCAAGGTCCTTTAAACAGGAGTTTCCTCTGAGATGTTCTAAAACAGGGGCAGCTGTGAAGACCAGTTTGTGCAGCTTTTAATGCCGAAAAACAGTTTTCCTGCAGGGAGTCATCTCAGGCTGCTCTTTAACCCAGGGACACACTGCAGATGTGCTCTTATTTCCTCCAGACCACCTCTCCTGGAGTTTCACTGGGATTTTAGCCCAGGGCTTGGCTTTTCCAGCAGCACAGTCCTTGCAGGCAATGTCCAGCTCCTTGTCTGGGACAGAAGTTCCCAGGGCAGGGTTGTGTCGGCAGCTGTGACCCCCACATAGCCACTGTCACAACAAACACAGCCCAGTCTGGCTGTTTCCAAGCCCTCCTTGTTTGATCTGCCTCGGAAGGCAGTTGCTGTTTGTGAGGAGATTGTATTTGTTACAACATCCCTTCAGTGCAGTAAATAAAGAAAAAGTAATTGACTCTTTATAGCTGTGAGAACACCCTGGGCTGGGTGAGCACATCCAAGCCAGGGCCAGCTGCTGCACAGAGCTCCAACATGATGCTAATACCAACAGCACCCAGCTCACACAAGGACATTTCTGCCTGCACAGGGACATCTCCTCTCCCCACTAAACACTGGGTGTTGCTGGGGTGCCCTTTGGAGCTGCCTAGGGTGTTCCCCAGAGCAAAGCTGGCTGTGGAGCCTCCTGGCAGTTTGCAGGGAGGGCTGAGGGTTGGCAGGGACTGAGCCATTTGAAGCAGTGTGAACATATTGCTCAGCTAATGGCTCTGCTTGTCTGGAGGCCAGACAAACAGCTCTGGACCTCAGAGGGTTCTCTGTGTATCTCGTGGAGGGGAAACTCCCACCCTCCTCTCCCCACCCTTAGGAAGATCTTGAGTTTTAGGCTCCTGCAAACCCCCCAACCCCTTTTTCTGCTCCCAGCCAAGCTCTCAGGCGCCATCTAGTGCTGCCCCACCCCCTCCAGCCCTGGGAACCCTCTGCCCTCATCAGTTCCAAACAGCACTCCAAAAATCAGAGCCACCTCACTCTTCCAACCAAAGCAATTCTCTGGTTCCATGATTCCTCTCCCAGAAACCCTGCTGTTGCCCAGCATGTGCAGTCTGTGTCAGCCCCATCCTCTCTAAAGCTGTTGCTCCACCCCACTAAAGCTGCTCCTGTGAGAGTCCTAAAAACCCGTGTGTGTCCTTTACCTGCCTCCTGCTGATTCCTGCTGTGCCCAGGGAGGGCAGAGGCAGCACCTGCACTGGGGTGGTGGGGGCACCTCGGGCTCTGGCTGTGCTTTCCTGGCAATGAAGGTTCTCTTTTCTCTCCTTGCAGTGGCATGAGCTGGAGCTGGGGTTGGGCATCTGCTGGAAGCAGCATCCTGGCAGAATTTGGGACCTTGCACTTGGAATTCCTGCACCTCTCGGAGCTCTCTGGCAACCCAGTGTTTGCAGAAAAGGCAAGTGATTCCCAGCTGGATCTCTGGTGAATCCCATCACCCAGGAGGCTTTGGAAGGGAGCTGCTGTGACCTGGGTTTGCTGTAGCCCCTTCACCTGCCTCTCCATCCCTTGGAGCCACTGGGAAGGTGGGGATGGTTTTCCCAGTGTCTCAGTTATGTGAAAACAAATGTACCCAGACAAGGGCAGAGTCAAAATGAAGCCATTTGTTGGGTGCTGACTGCAAAGATAATTGTTAATTCTGATATCCTAATAGTAGTGCCTTGTACTGGCAGACCTTTTTGCTCTAAAAAGGCATTAAATGTTATGTTCCAGCCAGCAAGATTTCTGCTGAAGTTTCTTGTGTAGGAAAGGCCCTGACAGTTGACATATTGGATTCTTTTTGTGTAACTTGTAACTGAAAATCTATTAATATTGTACATTACCTTCAGCTTTGCTTTTTTTTTTCTTCCCACAAGTGATCTTGTAGTGCATGTGAGAGCGACTTAATGAATATATGCTGTTAGATACCAGCAAGTCATTAGCTTTCCCTGTGTGTCCCTGAGGAACCAGCTTTGAGGAAGACAAATTGTTCCAGTTAAAATCCAAACTGCCCCGTGAGCCCAAAGGAAACTGGACCTGGGCAGAGTCCCTCAGTGGGCTGCAGGCAGACAGTGGTTCTGGAAGCTCTGGGGGGCATTCAGAAGAGTGTGGGCAGCAAGTTGAGGGAGGGTCTCCTGCCCCTCTGCCCTAGTGAGGCCACCTCTGGAGGGTTGTGTCCAGTTCTGGGCTCCCCAGTTCAAAATGGACAGGGAAATACCAGAGAGAGTCCAGGGGAGGCTGCAGAGATGATGCAGGGACTGGAACATCTCTGTGCTGAGGAAAGGCTGAGAGCCCTGGGGCTGTTCAGCTGGAGAAGAGAAGCCCCAGAGGGGATCTGATGGATGTTCTGAGAGGTGAAGGAAAACTAGAAACCCAAGAAAGTCTGTAGGAAAGATAAAGAAAGACCAGTGATGAAATATAGGAGACAAGCTAAAGATTCCTGAGGACAGTGATAAGTGCTTGGGGGAAAAGACCAGTGAAGGGAACAGTGGTATGGAAAGAAAATGTGTGTGAAGGAGATGAAGGGGAGAGAGATGAGCACTGAAAACTTGAGGGCAGGAAGATGCCCTGTTAAAAATGACAACTGCATCCATATTCCACATTCAAACTGTGGCATTCTGAGCCGGGGTCAAGCCTCTGCCCCCAGCCTGACACATTTTCCTCCTTCCCTTCTCATCCCACAGAGGGGTGAGGGCAGAACCTTCCTAATGGACTCTCCTGAGCTGAGCAAATGCATCACCCGGAGATGCTGTGGGCTCAAAACCACCCATCCTTTGGGAAGTCACCTCAGACAAACTGATCAACTCATTCACTTGCAGCTTGGGACTTGTGTCATGTTAGCAAGAAGCAAATCCATCTGTGTCTGTGGATTCCAACGTGTCATTAATATGCCAGGCTACTAAACTTCAGTCAATATTATGCAGCCTGACGACTTTCTTGGAAGCACCAACCTCAGGCTGTAGCCAGCTCGTGGCTTACAAATTATCTCATTTTATAAAAGGTTTAGAGTGTATTAGCTGCTCTGTAGGTTAGAATAGAATATTTATGCTGCATACCATTTAATTTCATCCCTTATGGGAAAGGCCTGTTGGATTTAATGGGGGTGAAACCCAGGGAGGTTTGAGACAACGAGCGTGGCTGTTCTGGCACATTAAAGGAGCTGTGTGTTGTTGAAATTAAAGGCCCCAATTCATCATGTTAAGTGACCACATGGTGAATTTAAGGACTCTGTGAGTCACTCATCCCTGCCACTCCTTTCCCTTTGGATCATGGAAAAAATCACCCTCCTCTGCTCATCCATTTCCACCCAGATCCCAAATCCTCAGGCTCGCTTCTGGCTCCCTGCTGCCGAGTGGCTTCCCCTGCTCACTCAACTGGGGCCTCACGGGTTTTTTAGAACCATTTCTGGATAAAATCGTGCTGAGGAGTCCAGCCTGAAAGCTTCTCCATCCCAGCCCTCTCACCAGAGAGCTGTGGCACTGGCCTGTGCTTGGCTGCTGCTTCACAACCTTCCCAGCTGCTCTCTGTGCTCAGCCGGCCCCACGCCGAGGAGTGACACAGTGACAGGACAAAACAGCTTTTTCTTTCCAGCAGAGAATTAACTTTGCTTCTTGTCTCTCTTCTTTCCTAGGTGATGAACATCCGGAAAGTCCTCAACAGAGTGGAGAAGCCCCAGGGCCTTTATCCCAACTTTCTCAGCCCGGTGACGGGGAGCTGGGTGCAGCGTAGGTATCGCTCTGCCCGGAGCCAGAGCAAGGCAGAGCAGCAGAGGCCAGGGAAGGGCTTGTCAGGCAGCCTGTTGTACATGTAATTAGATAATGCAGCCTGCTTTGTAAGATGCAATCTAGTAATTGTCCACTTATTCCATCAGCCTGGTTTCCAGCTCACCTCCAGAGAGAATTAAGGCCTCTCTTGCACAGGGGGAGGAAAATGGTCCGTGGTTCATCACACAGCACATCTCTTTAAGACCTTATCCTGCAGTCATCACATAACCCACAGACCTACCTGGGAGCTGGATGTGAAGGCTGGGAGCCAGGAGCAGGATGAGGTTTCCTTGCTGAGTGCAGGACCACCAGGAGAGGCAGAGGGCTCACAGAGCCTCGGATCCCCTGAGGAGCTGGGGCTGCTGTCTCTTGTGTGCACTCGTGTACCTGTTATCATGGCACCTCTGCCTAGTGCAATGCTGGGCGAGAAGGGAGAGACAAGCCCTTGTTCTTTTGTCTTGGTGGGAGCTCAGCCCTGAAGATGTGGGTATTTGGTGTGGTTGATGCCCACCCAGCAGCTGAGCCCCACCCAGCCACTCACTCCCTTCCCCCAGTGCTGTGGGGCAAGGAATCAGAAGAGGGAAAGTGAGAACATTTCTGGGTTGAGATAAACCTGCAGCTTTGGGGGCTTAACTTTCCTTAGCTGTCTTCTCTGTTAAGGATGGTTTTGGCAAGGGAGAGCTGCTGGATTTTGTGTTTCTCTGTCGAAGGAAAGTCTATTTTTTTTTGCAGAAGCTGGTTTTAAGCTGTTGGTGGATTTATGCTGGTGTTGTTTAAGCAGTTTGCTGGAGTCTTTGCTTTATGTTGTGTCCCCACGTCTCCTCACACTGATTGCTCAGCTGGATGGCTCCAGACCTTTCTTCCTGCTGTATTAATAGCTCAGATTGTAGCTGACAGGCTGTTGCATGGCTGCTGTCAGCTGAGGCAGTGAGAGAGCTCTGGCTGTGAGCAGTCCCTGGCTGCAGCAGCACCTCCAATGGTATTTGACAGGGTTTGGCTTGAAAGACATCCCGGCAAAGCACCTTGGATGGTCACAGTCATCCCATTAAACCAGAGCTGTCCTTTGGTGCCATGAGGAAAGAAAACAGACTTGTCTGTTTGTCCCTGTGCTTGGTCTTATTAATGTCTATAAATATCTGAGGGGTGGGTGTCAGATGGAAGGAGTCAGTCCCTGCTCTGGAGTGCCCAGCAGTAGGACATGGAGCAATGGGGATAAACTGGAGCAGAGAAGGTTCTACCTCAACATGAGGAGAAACTTCTTCCCTGTGAGGGTGCCAGAGCCTGGCCCAGGCTGCCCAGGGAGGTTGTGGAGTCTTCTGCTCTGGAGAGATTCCAAATCCACCTGGATCTGTTCCTGTGTGTATTTGTTGTTAGTGTATTCCTGGGCTGGTGATCAGCACGGGCACCAACACCCACTGCCCAGTGTCCCACCTGCTGTTGGCAGCGTCCAGCAAAGTCCATCCATCCATCATGGGTCAGAGGTGAGATGACATCTTTGGCTCTGGAGCTGAGCAGCATCAGGCATCACTGACATCATCACTTTCACTGCCTTCAACAACTCAACACAGAAAGAGGGGCAAAGACATTTGAACCAAGCAGATGACTGAGCAGAAAAGCAAATGGCCTAATTATTACCTATTAGCATTTGTCTAATAGAAGCAGCTGAAGCCTTGAGACACAGAAGGCCTTACAGTTAGGAGCTGATATTACCTGATGGAGTTACTGTCTTAGCCACAGCTAAAGCTGGAGATTGCTGGACATCTGGGGGGAAAAACAAAAATCTCCTGGAAAAGTGAGTGCCATTCCTTCAACCCAGCACAGGGGAGCTCCTGCTGCACCACAAGCTGCTTTTGTTCCCTAGCAAAACAGATGCAATGTACAGAACAGCCATGGCATCTGGATTCCTTCCCATTGGAAGCTAGGCAAATATATTTATACATATTCAGAGGCAAAATCCTCTGGGCAGAAAAGAATCTGTAGCTTTTGGAGCAGGTTGGGGGGGAACCCAACAAGCTCTCAAGTAGTTCTTTTGTTTTGGTGCAGTTTTCCCCCCAGGATGTGAGCAGTAGCAGGCTGGGCAATGTGTTCACACCACATTAGTGTCTTTCTGATTAGACATGCAGATGTCATGTCAATCCCATTGGGAAAACCCAGATGAATGGGTTTCCATCCTTAAGGACAGTGTCAGAAAAATGGCCAGGGTGTGAAATGCAGAGTGTCCTACCCTGTGGTAGCTGCTCAGTGTGTGCACCTGTAGGTCTCAGAGAGGGGCTGGCAGCACAGGCTTGGGCTCCTCACAGTATATTCCTCAGGGCAAACTTGAACCAGTAAATCACCTTGAATCATGAAGATAGTGCAGGGTTTAGTGCTCACTTTGTCTTGGTGGGAGATATTTTGTGAGCAGACCACTCTGATGCCAGCTCCTCCCAACTCTCCTCTTCACACATACATTCCAGCCTCCTCCCCAGTCCCCAGGAGTCAGCAGGACAGAGTCCCCTTTCCAGAGGAACACGATGTGCTCTCTGCCTCCAGCACTGCATGACAATGCTGCCATTATGCTAATCAGCAGAACAGTAAGTACCAAACAACATCAAAGAAAAGGAATAAATACGCAGTAAACACAAAGAAAATTGCACATTTACCCTCTTTCTCCTCGTCAGGTCCCTCGGGTTTAATGTGCCTGGATTGCTGTTAAAAGCTCTCCCTTGGCAGAGTAGCAGGAGTTTGGTGGTTTTCGTTGCATGGAATGTTTTTAGGAGCCTTTCCAACAGCTCTGGAAAGAAGCAGATCCATGGTTTTGTTCTTAGCTACCGTTCAAATTTCTTCTGATTATTTGATTATTGATCCTCTTCTATTAACTTCCTAGCAAATAGCAGCTTTTTTTTTTTAATCTAACTAAAAAATACCATGTGAATTCAGTCTGGATTTCACAAACTCTCCAACACATCATCATCTGAAATCAGAAATGCAGAACTCATTCTGCACACAGCCCAACCATCCTGGTAACTAAACCACACGTGGCCACAAGGTGAGGCTGCCCCACAGGTACACATGAATAATCCATTTTTTTAATGTTTTACTACATATATAGAATACATCCTTTAATGGACTTATGACTACACAACTTCTGGTGCATGGCATCAGCACAAGAATAATATTCTATATTCTGAAATCTAACATTACAGAGTGTTTTCTGTGATTGTAAACAAACCATGAGAAGGAACAGAAACACTGGAAAACCTCTTTAAGGCAGACTACCTAAAAATACAGAGTCTTTGAAAATACTACTTGAAAAGGTTCTATTTTTATATATATATATATATGTGTGTGTGTGGTAATTAATTGTTTCCTAGCTCTTTACTGACTACAATATGAAGGCAGATAGATCAGAGTCTCATTTTTATGAGCCATTCAGTCACAATCCTTCAGTTAAACTTCAGTTTGGTAAACTTTTTAGATTTTATGCTTTATTTTTTAGCTTTTTTTTTAACCAGTGCATCAGGCTGTAACTCAGATGTGCATTTTTTTTTACCAGAGCCTTCCACTTCAAGGTGCTTCTAGCAAACACAGGGCAATTCAACACAACTAGCTGCTCATTCTGAAGCACTCTCAATTAATTGGTTCTTAATTCTCTTTTTGCCAGTGCAATCACCCAAAAGGTTAAGAAAATGCCAGAGTTTCCTTAACACACTGAGAGAAAAGCTCCTCTCTCTGCACAAACCTCCTCACTGCTTCCAGGACAGGTATAAAAATCAGAATATAAGGTGCTGTGAAATGTATTGTCTCAGTCCTGCAGCAGCTCTTGCACATACCTTTCACTGGATGGTTATGGGTGTGGAGATTCCAAAGGGCATTTTCCTTCTCTGAAACAACTGGGAAAAAAAAAGAGAAATTTGCTAAATAGCTGCAAACTGAGACCACTCAAAGAGCAGAGCACAGTCTGTAGGAGAGACATGGGATAGAAAGCAACACCCACTAGGCAGAAAGCCTCACTCAGCAGCCTGTGTTGGGGTGGTTACAGAGCAGAGAGGTTTTGTTCTGCAGGATTTCTCACCTGCTCCTCCAGGGGCCAGAGACCCCAAAAGCACAGAACTCATCCATGCACAGAAAGAACAGTCTGAACAGTCTTCCATGTGGGGTTTCTTCACTTGTTCCCTCTTCATCTCTTTGGGGTCTTTCCCTGTCACAGATTGCTTTGCTTTGTTGCAGCCTCTTTGTGCTCTGTTGTCTGTTTGTCAGACCTGCAGCTTCCTTAGCCAACTTCATCTAAACCCTCTAGATGAATGAGCTTCTTTTGCCTTTCTTATTTCAGCCAGGCCTGTCTTTGGAGCATTATCTTTGTTTCTGCAAGGCCTGCAGACTCGAGTTGTTCCCAGGGTGGCAGAGTGCCTGGCTGGGCTGGGCACATGTGGTATTTGTGTGAGTGAGGAAAGCCCAGCTCCCTAGGCACTCCCTGTGGGTACAGCTCATTTCCTATGCCAGGCCAGGCTGTAAAGCCAAATTCCAGATTTACTACTTGAGTAATTCCCAGTGTCAGATTGCAGCTCCAGAGCACAGCAGCACAGATTTTGCTGGGGCACAATTCTCTTGGCAGATGATGGGGTTGTTTTTTTTCAGTCATCCAAGCCAATCCCAAATCTGAAGGTGATTACAAAGGAAGATCTTCTACAAGCCTCCCTTAAGAGATCTTCTTATTCTTCCTCCTCTCTTTGTCTCTGGTTTCTGCCATGAAGCTTTGCAACCTACACTAATAATCTCCAGAAGCACTCATAAAGAGCAGGAAAGACAGTTAAATGGATGGATTGGAATGGATGAATTCTACTCTAAATATGCTCCCATCTGAGATTTCTCTTCTCCTACAGCTTTGACTTTTGCAGATGATTGAAATGCCCCGAGCCCTTGGCTCTTCATTTTGTGAAGCTGCAGCTCTGAACACAATCTCATCCCTGTTTAGCTTCCCCTCCATCCCAAAAGTACTGAAGCTTTTGAAGGCTGTAACCAAAAGTTCTGTTTTCCAGTGAGAGGTCTGGGTACTGCTGGAACTTTAATTTAACCTTCCTCAGCTATTTCACCACTTCAGCCAACGATGGCTGCTGACAATTCCCTCTGTCCCAAAAATGTTATTACAAAGCCAGTACTTTCCCCAGCAACAACTTCTAATAACAGATGCTTCCTCCAAGTAAACATGTTCCCCCTGTAACTCCAGCTACAACCATCCCACACCACAAAATCAGGACAGGCTTTTCTGTGGCAATCCATGACATAGCCAGAGTGGAAATCCAGAGTCATCATCATCTCTGTACTGACTACACAGTCACTGCAGGCTCAGAAATGCTTTGAATACAGGGAGAAGATGTGTTCAGCAATGTCATGAATGGTGAACAGGGCTCATCTCAGACACCAAGCAGCTTCAATGCCTTTCTGACAGAATGTGCCTATTCCAAGGGCTGAGGATGAAGAAATGCAACAATAAAAACCTTGGCTGCAAGGAATGTGCTGAGTTTGGTAGGTTTCCAATGGATACCTCCAACAGCAGCCCTAAGTCAACCAGAGTATGACAGGAAAATGGGCCAATGCTGAAAGAAGAAAGATGATTTCCCAGTGCAGTGGAGTTCTTGGAGAGGCATTATCCTGCATCTTGCCCTTCCTCTGCAAGGTCTCTTGAACAAAAAGAAACAGCATGAAAGTCAAGACAAATGCCTCTCAACAGCTGCTGCTATACAGAAAGTTATCCAAGCTCCACCTCTGAAGCTGTGTTCACCCCCAGAGCAGCATGGCCAGGGGCAATGCCTCTTGGAGAACTGCAGTTCCCAGCAAATCACTTCTTGCTACTCACCCAAAGGCATCAGACAGAGTACTTGATGGTACTTGCAGCTCTGGTGACCTACTGCCAGCAATGCCCAGTACACCACGAGGCTGCTCTTTTCCATTCTCTCCCACAGTCCATGAGTTTTGAGTGATATCTATGCTCTTATAGCCCAAATTTTCCTGGCTATCTTTTAGAAACTATCAGGCAAAACTTATCCAACACGTTCCTGGTCTTCTCCTGCCCCTTGCTCTGTCTGCATTACTGCAGGAATCTCTATCTGTTGGTTGTTCTTTTTTTCATCTAAGCTTGTTTTACAGGTCCTCAATTTAATTTCTCAGTGCTTTAGGTTCTCCACTGTTCTCAATTAGAATAACATTATATCCATCAATCCTTATCTTTGAATCTTCAGCTTTTCATTTAGCCTCCCAGCAGTCTTCATCAGAGCTTTCCCACACCTTATCAACTGCAACCACGTTGATTAAATTATACCTTCCATTAGCTAATATTTACTGAGCCATTACTAAATATGTCCAATGTTGTTTGCTGATGCATGTTTGTGTCTCTTCATGATGTGAAACCCAAGGCAGACAATCCTCCATATCCCCTGAGCCACAGAAACCTCCAGATAACACCAAATATTATTACTATTATTAAAACCAAAACTGCAGGATCATGGGGCAAGGAAGGTTCCCAGTTATAACCTGTATCAACTGCTAATGAGAACATTTCCTTACTCCCTGTTCCCTTTAAGGAGCTGCTATTTTGGCATTAATTAAATATAGCTAAAGCAGAGAGATCTAACTATAAAACCACTGCAGTGTAAGCACCACTGTCAAGACTTGGAGGTTATTCTATCTACCTGCTACCAAATCAGTGCCTCATTATCACTGTTAAAATAATAATTGTGTTGACTACCATGTAAATTTGTGGTAAATAAGTGAAAATCTACCAAGAGTAGCCTGACACAAGAAAGAACTGACAATACTTGGCCTTGAAGAAAGTATTTAAGATGCTCTTTGGGATGAGGATGTGGCAGAACCTCTCTGGGCTGGCTGTTCCACTGGACATCTATTCCAGAACTCTCACTGTGCTGCTGGGGAACAGCTGCCTTTTTTACTGAGACAGCTCTCCTTTTCAGTTCTGTGTACTACAGTCAAACCCACATCTGATTGGTGCTTAATTATCTATTTATGTCTCAGAGGTTATAATTAACAACACTGTAAGACTCTCTTAACTAATGAGTCTTCAGCACACTGCTTGGCCAAAGAACACTTGGGTGTCAATCACACCAAAACCAAGTTCCAGTTACCAACAGTTGAGATTTTCTGGGTTTTGTTGAGCTTTTGTTTGTTTGTTGGCTTGGGGTTTTTTTTTGAGAAATCATTTCTATTTATCACAGTACTTTCCAAAGTAGTAGGATGCATTTATCCCACTGGTAAGCAGACCAACTGCCATGGAAATGAATATGCAAAGCATCATCTACACTAGGGTTAAATTCATATTAAACAGCTTGTTTCAGGTACAGCAATGCATAATGTGATTCAAAACTCAGTATTATGCTGGTTTGCCCCACCACTGCTAGAACAGCTCCACAACACCTCAACACACTTACTAAATATGTAGTAAAAATGGAAATAAAGCAATTCAGATGGGTAGTGTAGAAGTCTCCCTGAGGAACAATTTCTTCCCTACAAGGGTTGTTTGGGGCTGTCCCAGGCTGCCCAGGGCTGGGGTGGAGTCCCTGTGGTCCCTGGAGGGGTTTCCAAGCCCTGGAGCTGTGGTGCTGAGGGCCATGGGGCAGTGGTGCCCTGGCAGGGCTGGGGGAACAGTTGAACTGGATGAGCTTGAGGGTCTCTTCCAACCAGAACAATTCTGGGATTCCATGGAAGTAACTTTCTTAGTTTACAATGCACTGTCTCCATTCAAAGCAGAGTTGAACAGAGATTTTAGCTGGAAAACCTCGAATACTTCACAAGCTCAGAAAGTTTTCAAGCCCCACTGGTTACAAATATGGACTTTGCAGAGACAAAAATGTGACACAAAGCTTTTGTTTGCTTTGTTTTAAGAAAAGACATTAAATATAACAGCCACTTCTAGAAAAGCAGAAGAAAGCTTGAAAGCTGGGCCTGTATTTGTAAGGAAAATACATACAATCCTAGAACTGTTTTGGTTGGAAGAGACCTTTAAGATCCAACCAATGTTGTTTCTGTTTGGTTTTGGTTTTTTCATTATATACAGGAGTGTGAGCCCAGCAGCTCTTGCAGCATTTTAAGCATTCCAAGAATGGTGGGCAGGCCATGAAAGAAACCAAGCAACAGCAATCCTTCCTGCCCCATTTCTCACATCTCCTTGCAGCACAGCACAGCTGCACGTGGGCCATAAAGCTGCCCAGTAAAACCAGCACTAGAGCTCACAGAAATAGCAGGGAAACCAGCAGAAGGCAGTTGACATAGATGCTGCAAAGGAAAGAAGTAGGGCAGCTGTCCCACCAGGTAACTAAACATGCCAACATAGCAAGGATATGCACATGGGTGAGTCGGTTACTAAAGAGCACCAGGCTACAGTCAGGAGAAAGAATTTCTGTGGGTATGCAGAGCCCAGGGAAGCAAAAAACCAAGACTGTTAACAAAAACCATCCCGAGGAATACAGGCTTTAAGCACAGGATTGCTGGAGGCTAACAACAATTTTATCAGCCTCCCCAGGATCATCAGCTGTGTGATTGCCAACCTTCAGGGCTGAGTAGGTGTCAAACAATGCAGCAATCAGCACACAAAGGCTTCCCTGGATTTACAGTTTAGCTAAGACACATCTGCCCGGATCCCAAAGGCAGCCTCTGTGCTGAGGGTCTGTCACTGAAGCCCTTTTAACACAGGGGATGGTGTTTGGTAACAGCCTGGAAACTAAAGGCATCATTACCCCCCTGCAGAAGCCTAGCCCTCCAATGACTGAATGGTGGAGAGCAAATTCCCTAGATTCTGTGAAGGAAAAGCAATGCCTAATGCAGACTGATTTAACTCAGGGCTACCTTCCTCTTCCCTCTGCATTATGCCTCTGAACAGCACTTTGCACATCCAGCACACTGAACTCACCAGCCTGAGCTACTTAAGAGCAGCTTTTTAATCCTTCAGTGTGAGGAACTTAAAACCTGACCTCCAACAAACAGAAACTGGCATTTGTGGCTACATACTGGCTTTCCAGTGAAAATAGCATAATACTGTTCCAGGCTACAAAGGATGACAACCAGTAGGACGTGCTGCACAGTGTACAGTGAAGCTTTGCTTTTGAATATGGAGAAACAGGTTTTCCTCAAGCAGCTCCCTTCCAAAATGTAGATGAAGTAGAGAGGTCTGACACAGAAAATGGTGCCTGCTGATTATCTGGTAGAGCTCCTGTGTTATGGGGAAGTCTGCTACAGTCTGGCTTGGAATAGACCTTTTAAATAAAGATATTAGTCTTTGATTTCTTTCTTGGCAAATCTAAGAATGAATAAGAATGGTTGAGTGAAGGGAAAAAAACCCACTAGTGGTTAGAGTCAAGAACACACAGAGCTTCAGTAATACATAAAGAACACACAGCAAAAGTTTCCTCTCTTTAGATCCCATCTCAAAGGCACCAGTTCTGACCTCTGATGTTCAGTGCTCAGAACAGAGACAAAAGAGAATTATCAAAGCCTCCCAGTTTCCCAAACAACAAGGACATGAAGGGACAGACCAGTTGGGCCAGACACAGCTACAGGGCTGCTGCTATCATCCCTCAGCTGCTGGAGCCCAGCTCCCTGGCTGGAAACCTCCATCCCCTGCAGAGTCCAGGAGCCAACACTTATTGGAGTCAGCAGGAGTTCAAACACCTCCCACCATGGTCACTGGGGAGAACCTGCTATTTTCATATCTGATACTGGGATCATTCTAGATCCATACAGCAGGGTTTCTGTGTTCCACACTCTTTATGGACCATCTAGGGAACAGACTCATGCCACACCTGCCTTTTCCACTTGCATTCTCCTGCCCCTTTTTGTTTCAATATGAATGCCTGCAGAATAAGCTGCAGCTCAGATTTGCAAACAGAACAGCTAGGGCTGATATAAAAGAAGATACACTGATAATTGAATTTTGAAAGTACAATAGCATGTCATTTACAGTGCTGGGACATTATAATGGCAATTATCATGTAAATAACATTTACAGAACATTGCATCACACCATTATTTAAACATTTAAAGCATATAATGCTATTTAACACTTCTCAATCTGGTCCTTTAGACCACAATGTTTTCTTACCCTCCTTGAAGAGTGGAAAACCCTCCTGTACATCATTTACACCAGCAGCCAGTTGAATTGTTCTCCATTCACTGGGTGTCCTATAGAAAGGAGAGCACAAAGCATTATTTCCAAAAAACTGGTTGGCCACAATCATTTTAGTCATAAAGGATTAAGCTACTGAAGTTTAATCACCCACCAGCACATTTCACAATACAAAGTTCTGGTATCTTTTAGTTGCCAGCAGACTCACCCCAACAGCAGCACCTGTATCATGATTTTCATGCTTCATGTGATATCTTGTTCAAAGTTGGGATAAGCTCTGATATTCATATGACAAAGTACTGTGGATATGTCCCTCTTTGGGGACTTCAAATGGCTTCAGATGCTGGTTAAAAACTCCTAAAGAAAACAAACCAGGATCATATGAAGTGTTTGTATCCTTTTGCTTGCTAATTAATTTTAAATTCTTTTCATTATAAACAGAGAGCCTATGTTTGGGTTTTGCATTTTTAGTTTTTGTGTTTCTTAGCCAGGTAACCCAAAGCAAATATTTTCCAGAAGAGTGGAACAGTCTCAGCATCACACAGAGGGTTTCCTAACAGCCACTCAGTGCATGAAGCAGGGAAACAAGGACAACAGAGGCTGAAACAAATTGTACCCAGAACAAACCCAGAGGCAAGGGCAAAGCAAAAGATAAGAAGGTAACAAGTGAGCACAGTGACAGTGCTGAGCTGCACAAATGACTTGCAAGGAGGAGGAAAAGAGGAGGATACAGAAGGGAACAGGACAAGAGAGGATAAGTTTGAGAGAACAGGAAGGAAGAAAAACTTTTGTCAAGGTGAATCAAAGTCTGAAGTTTCACTGTTAAACTGCCCTGGGAAAACCTTGCAAGTCCACTGCAAACTTGTACATGAGTCAGGAAGAGGGAGCAGGACAAGATTTCAACCCAAAAGAGGAGTTCTAAATTAAAATAACAGCTTGTGAAAAAGAAATACAACGACATGAAGAGCTATTTAGAAGGGGGAATGTCTGCCTTCAGCTGCTGAGCAGAGAGAGGGGGAAGAGAAGGTGGAAATAATCTCTCCCCTGATGCACAATGGAAGGATGGGTGGCAACACCCACCTGGGATGATGGGAAATTCTGGCTTGCTATAAGGAAACTATTTGACTGTGAGGTGGTAAAACAGGGGAACTGGAGCACAGAGAATCTGTGGCATTTCCATCCTTGGAAAGCTTCAAAATTCAGTTGATCAAGGCCTTGAGCAACCTGCTAGAGCTTTGATCTGAGCACTGGATGACCTTTACAGGTCCTTCCCAAGCCACAAGTCTGTGGTTCTGCACAAGAACTCTCTTTCAGAGTGGGGAAATCTTTAGTTTGGTATATTTTTTTAACAAGAAATGAATCTTTTAGCTATGGAGATTAAATATGTTTTTCCCTTGGTTTCACACAAGAGATCTGACCTTTCACAGCAAATGTGATTATTAGATGAAAACAATGAATCTGTGAGGGTGAAGGCCACATACTTGTCTTCTGAAATAAATTCCTCATATATTATCAGAGCTGCTCAGTTGCAAATGTGCAGGCAGCCATATCCATGGTGATAACACCTTTATTTACAGGATTTCAGGCTGCACCCAAAGCAGGGAATAAATGATGAGCCCATTGGTGAAGACATTCACCAATTAACAAGCAGCAGCTGTTTGTCTTCTTTTCTTAGGGTACAATTGATTAAAATTGCATGCTTCATTTAAGCAGAATTCTCTTGTACTTTACTGAAGGGTGAGAGAAAAATTCTTTTCAAATAGAGCAGTTTCTTTTCTGATTTATTGAACATCTTTCCAGCCGAATACAAATTAGAAACCTCTTCTGCTTTGTTGTGTGTAACCATTTGAAAAGGCTGAGTTAAAATATTTGGAATGTTAATGAGCTAGAAATCTGTGACTGCAAACAGTGCAACAGGTTATTCTGGACTTAAAATATAGCTCCTTCTCTATTTAGTCCACAAGTGCAGCCATAAACACACATAGCTGGTTTGTATCTGTATATAAATGATATAAATATTGAGGGCCAATGAGCTTTAATTGATATCTGTAGGCTGCTGCTGGCTCACAGCCACCCAGGACGTGCTGTGCAGCATGTCCTCTCAAAACAAGAGAAAGTCTCACATGCTCCTGCAAAGATTCCAAACACTTTCCAGACAATTCAGCACATACCAAGTGACCAGAAATGTTTCTGCTACGTTTTCAAAACACAGGCATTGTCCCTCAGAGTGAAATGGCAAGTTCTGCATCACCACTCCCTCACTGATGCATCTGTCAGATCTGGGCACCAGGAGATAGATGTATTGGAACACATTTTTTTTTTCAATATAAATTAAACCAGGATACAAATGCTATAATCATTGGTTTTCTGATCAGAGAAGAGCTTTTTCACTTTTGCTTATGTCCCCAAATTAAAACATTTTAAACTGTCCCACGCAGGAAAAATCTAATTTATAAGTAACATTAATGGTGCCTGTAAAAGAGCTGTTCTCATATGAAAAATGGCATTTGGAGACAAGACATTTTCCCATATAAATACCTTACCTCCACACTGGTTAAAGCCACATCTGAATATTATGCATCTTTGGAAAACACCAAAGGGAAACATGTTTTGATTAGAATACTAAAATAATTCTAAAATGTGGGAGTTAAGATTTCAAAAGAAGAGCAGGTTTTATCACTAATCAAAAGTGAAACATTAACCAAATATTTACAATTCTGAAGTCCAATATACTATATCTGCTATTTAAAAAAAAAATAATTCAAAAGAGCTGCATTTATTAGAATTTATTTTAGCACACACCTATTTTTCAGTGCTGGGTATAGTCAAGAAGGTATTTAAGGAATAGGAAGAAGCCAACTGGACAAATCATTAAAAAAATAAATAATGTTAGTACTAATAAAAAAATAAATAATGTTAGTACTAATACAGTCTAATTCTGCCACCTAGTGACAAACATTCCAAGTCAGTTTTGGAGGGATATTACTCCACATTTTACTGCCACCACCACTTCATATTTCCTACAGTGGGAAGTGAAAAAGTCAGTATGTTATAGAATCAAACTGGTTTGAGTGGGGATGGACTTTTCAAGGCCATCTAGTCCAACCCCCTGCAGGGAGCATCTGCACCCAGAGCAGGGTGCTCAGAGCCCCCCCAACCTCCCCTGGGATGGTGCCAGGGATGGGGCATCTGACATATAGAAAGTATTGGTTTGTTACAAGTCACTTCAGAATTGTGCATGGAATCCCTCCAGGGACTGACTCCTCTCTGTAAGAAATCCCACCATAATAGATCTGCAGAAGGAAGACATGGTAGAGGGGTGCAACAGCTCTGAAATTATCTTATTATTAACTAAGATTAAAATTTCAGAAGAACAATTCAGAAGTTCCCTTCTACTTCTCTATTTTCCTTTTTTTTTAATTTATTTTTTCCTTTTTTTTTTTAAAGCATGCATATATATAGAAAATCTGGACAAAAGACACATATCTATTATATAATGTTAAATAATAATGCAAATCATCATGCACATGTGGGTCTACAAAGAGCTGTTTAATCAGGCAATAACTCTTCAACCTCAAAGAGTGAGTTTCCTGACTGTACAAAGGGAAAATCTCTATTTTTTGATGACAGCAAAAAGCAGAGATGGTTGCCCTCCTGCTGTTGCAGCCTGGATGGCAAAACACATGGTGCCTTAAACTTGCAACAACACACCCAAAAGTCAGGACATCAAAAATCCATATGCAGGCATTAAAAAACCCAGACAGGATTTTTATTTCTGGTTAAACTACTTCCCATAATAAAAATCTGGATATAAGAAAGAACATTTTGAAAACAAGATGTGACTCTTGATAAGCATTAATGTAAAATTTTTTTACATTAATTTGCTTTTAGAAAAGTTAAAAACCAGACTCTGCAGCTGTCAGTATCATAAATATTACCTGAACTCCTTCAAAATATTGCAAGGTTTCCTTAAGAAGTTTCCATTTACAGTGGAGTAACCTTAAAAAAAATCAAATTGCTCTTGAGTTTTGTTTTAAAACATTGTAAGATATACTTAGCAGTTGGGAGCTACTATGAGAAAGCCAATAGTACTACTCTGTACCAAACCAGTATGAATGCTGCATTTTTATTAAGCCAATGAGTAACACAAATCCTGTTGGATTTAACCAGACCCACTGATGATTTATTCTCCCTCTGATTCCCACTATTCTGCATTCACATTCATTCCAGCTAAGCCTACATAAGCTCAATGTCAACTCAACTAATTCTCCTATGACAAAAAATACCTTCCAAATCTAGTCCTAACATGTTATTAGCTAATTATAGCCCTTGGTTGTAAAGCTTCTATCACTTTGGTAGCACCAAAGGCAGTGGGCTTACCCAGTTACAATGCTCAGCACCATCCATCCAGTGGAACTAACTGATTTTCTGTTCTCCACCCAGGTGGTACAAATGCCTGGAGCAAGATTTTCCATCCTCTCTCTGTAAGACATCCCTTTTTCAGGGCACTTTCCTTTTCAAAACACACTCTGAATTATCACAGTGTCTAAATTGGCTCTTGTTAGAGGGACCTGATCTGCTGTGGGAGGTGTCTGATAAGATGGTTTCATTTCCCTGCAGAAATGCTGCCTCTCACTGCTGTGAAGCAGCATTTAAACTGAAGGAGACTCCTCTAAGCTTCCTCTTCTATTAGTTTTACACTGTCAGCCATAATTTGTGCAGTTTCCAGAAGGATATTGGTGTATTTGCAGACACAAGCCTTACCTGCAGGAATCACCTTCAGAAAGCCTGAAAAACAGAACAAGAACAACCTTGCACCAGCTGAGTTTTTGGGCCAAAGAAGCCTTCAGGAAGAGCTGAGGGTCCCATCATCCAAACCTTGGTTTATGGTTATTTTTCTGCTGCCAACCTGTCCAGCTAACTGGAAAACCTGCTCAAAGAAACTTTTAAATTTAATTATTTCCTGAATTATCTTCACATCCCATCTTACCTCTGTTTATTTTTGGAGTGTAAACAAATGATTTCTCAGAAGTCTTTATTCCCCCAGTCACTCCAGTTTTCCTACAGTCTGGAGCAGCAAAGTTTTACTAGAACAGTGAGACTCTTTCTTCAACATTACCCTGAAGCTTTTACAGCTGTTTGTGTCTAAAGGAAAATATTACACACACATAAGTTCCATTGCTATTACTTTATACATCCCTCTACCATTTCTGTTTCATGATGTGCTCTCACTTCAATCTCATTTTCTCTAAATGAAAACATTACCTCTGTTAACAGGTGAATTAGCTAAATCTCCAACCACTGAATTCATTTTAGCAACAGCAATTGCTGTCCTGTAACTATTGCTATGGACAAGGGAATTTCAATGACTAATAAAGAACTTGTATGTTATTAAAAATACTATCTCTGGAAAGCATTATGAAATAAAAATCTTGCCCTTTTGATCAAGGAAATAACATTTTCCATGGAAAATGAAAGTCTCAGAATTGTCTATAATTGAAACCCACTGAATAATAATAAACACAGGAGAAAGAAGTCAATTTCTGTCTGTTTTGGGTACCTTCTTTTCAGCAGCTTCTGCATGCATGAGGTAAGGGGAAAGGGAGAAGAAG